>JAPDSC010042233.1:0-11008 GCA_026290005.1 Latrodectus geometricus
TCTAGTTATAAACTGAATGACAAATATAAAATGAATACATAAACATATAAATGCATGCTAACGTATATATATATATATATATATATTCTAATTTTTCAGAAGTTATTTTTAAAAAAAACCTCTCTGTTTCCAGTATTTTGATTTAAATAATTATCTTCCATGTGACATTTTTACTTTGCTCATAAGAAAAAATTATTTTCAATTTTTTTTTTATTATAAAATAATTTGTGACGCAAAAGGGCAATTTAAATATCATTTTGAATGGGAAAACAAGTTGAGTTTACAAAACCAAATTGCTTCGGATAAAAAAAAACCTAAGCAGTTTTATATTTAAACACAGATCTCTTTCACAAAAAATATTTTTCTCTGTGAAACGTGATAATTTCCTTTAACCATTCATCTGAAGAAAATTTTAACTTATTTCAACTGCTCCAGTCCTTACAAATTATTCATTTTATGTAATTTATTATTATGTTGAATAATATTTTCGATGGTTTTACGATTATTCATTTTTCATTTTTTAACAATTGACACGGATGTATTTTATATTTCTTTCTTTTAATTTATTTTCGAGCTGTTTTATCCATTTTTCTTAAACGATATGATAGATGCCATCAGACAAGAAATCAAATTTTGAGACTCTGATGCTGATGAGGATATCACTTTCAATTTAACCAATTTCATTTAGTGCGGAGCTTTCTGTACGATTTTGCATTTTTGTTGACCATTTTCTTTATTTGTAACGGTTTCGTTCATTTGATCTATCTTTCGAAAATAATGATAAGCGATATTAATGAGACGATAGAACTAAAACCAATCGATGTAATTCCAAATTTTAAGGTAGAAGTTGTATTACAATGCTTATTATTGTCGTTTTGTACCATTATATGTGACTCCAGGAAGTTCTTAGGACGGGGGGGGCATATATGTATTTACTGCTGTCATAATTCCGGCACTTGTTGGTGGAAAGAGTAAAAATAAGCGAGCGTGAGTTTACATATCACATCTTGAATAATCTGCGCAGCCAAAACACGTTAATAGCTCTTAGTAAACAACTGGCGGACGTCCGCTTGCTCCAGCGGGAAACGGGAGCAGCCTCACAGGAGGGGGGACGTATAAATAAAAGCTTGGCCCGCTTCCCGTTTTCTGTCTGCCGCACATCGCCCTCTCACCCCCCCCCCCTTATTCACTTCTACCCGTTCTGCATTTAGGACACTGTTTTTCATCTTTTTTTAGGTGCCGTAATGGCGACATTATTGTAGTGATGGGTGTCACGTCACTCCGATAAATATTTAATGCGTATAGAATTTAAAATTGTAATCGATATAGTAGAAAGTTATCCAACCAACAAGTACTTGATGTATATAATTATCAATTTTGATCTATTTTATCAATGAACTGGCAGTTATTTCCGACTGTAGTTGTGCCTCCAGTTTGAAGGAATGAATTTTTAATTATTTTCTTGTCACATTCCCCAGAAATACTGTGCCCACTTATCCATTTCTTTCATCTTTCCAGTTTCAGAAAGGTCTCGTAGTATTATTCTATGGTCAACTTTCATTCTAATAACAAATTCTCGTGTAGATATAATTGGATTTCTTTCTTATCCGTGCTTTCAGAGCATTTTTCTTGATATCTCGGGTCTCACGCGTTTCATTTGGTAAGAAAAATCAGCACACCAAATTTTTTTCCATTCATCACTGCACTTAGCATTCTCCATAAATCTTAGGAATAGCAAAAGATATTTTTCCTAAGATTTATGAAGATTGTCTAGCAAATCTAGACAATCTCCATAAATCCAAAATTATATAAATATCTAAAAGAATAGAGGATTCTGGAGGACCAAGTCTCTTTAAAATCCAAGTAAACTATGATATGGGACGGGGTCACACCCAATCATCCCGACACCAATGGCACTCAAGAAGTGTTTCTTTTCCCTGCTAGACAGTGAGTACTCTGGCATGGCCACTTGTGAAATACAAGAAAGCCGTTTGATATTTTCTAGGTGAAAGCGAAAAGACCCACCTATAAATCTTCCAAAGTACTACTGATGATTGGAATGAACGCTTCCAATTCGATTTAATTCCATCTTCCTAGGAAAGAAGAACTCGTTGTAAGTAAGATTACTCCCTCCTCAGCAGAGTCCAGGACAGGTAGTGGGCTTTTTCGTTTCCATCGACCCCAGTATGAGATAGGATCCACTGGAATTGGATAGAGTGACCAGAAGGAAACGGAACGAAAAGATCTAAAATGTCAAGGCTGGTCCTATACCACCAGTAAAAAACCTCCTGCAATCCAGTTAGATAAGTGTTGTATTGAAGCACCACTGTCAATCAAAATCCAGCACATGTTCTCTGTTTGATGCGCGTGTTATAAGCCTTTTCTGATGGCAATAAGCTCTGATCTAAAAATTGAACAAAAGTCGGGGTTTCTTATTTTAAATTCCACAGAATCAATACAAGTTGGAATGTACTCTGCCGGAAATTCCCTCAGCCTTTCTGCTGCCATCAGTGCATATCTTCAAAGGAGATTGTGGGATTCCACTTATAGTCTCCAGGTATAATCTGGTAAAAGGCAGTATGACTGGGAACGAGGTTATTTCAAAAACAAAAGCAGTAAGAAAAATGTTATATATGGGGAATGTCTAATTTAAATAGATATTTTATATTTTTTATTCTTTTACATTCATTTCTTAATGCTATGTAAAAGGACTTATTATTCATTATTTCCTTTTATAATAGTCGTTATAAAATTTCATGATTCTTCTTAACTACTTTTAATATATTTTTCACTCTTTTTCAGTCATCTTTAAATATATTTTTTTTATTTTCATTTTTTCATAAATGCTAATAGTGACCTGGAATAGAAGTTATAGTTAACAAAAAAGAAAGTATATTTGATATAAAGACATGTAAATTTAATCGATTATATCTTATTCTATAGTATCGATATCTAAATGAAGGTATTCCTTGGCGTGCTACACTTGCTGCATGTATGAATACAGAGATTATTATTGAAAAATTTAAGCAATTTATCTGAAAATAAGCCCAATCAATATTGATTTTTGCTTTGATAATTATCCTCTAAAAATAAGTTGAAGGAGAAGTTCTGTTCTGCTTATAAAATTACAAACTATTTGGTGTGGGTCGAGATTGATGAAACCGAAATCGAAATTAGATACCAGAATATAGAAGATTCAAATGCTTTGATAACTTTTCTTTACAAAAAACTATCAAACTCTGCTTTTGTTTCTAAGGGTCATTTGATATCGCGTATCAACGATTCCTCTAAGTATGAGCTTTGAGTAAACCAGCCATCTTCATGGTATTTGCTGCTGAGAGATACTTCACTCTGTGGAGTGCGCATGCGTTGCCAGTCAAATGGGCACGCATTCCTGAAACCTTAACTAATGTAAATGTATTGTTAGTAAGAAAAATGAAGATTAAAATAATGATTTAGCTAGAACATATTTATATTGTTAACCAAAAGGACTTATAGTAGTTAGTATGAATGTTATTCGGATTTTTACAGAGTTAGATTAAGTTTTACATCGAAATAGTTTATCAATATAAAAAATTCTTTTTCTGTGAAACTGTTAAAGAAATTCTTCATTTGTCATTACGAACTGAATACGATCAAAGCCATAAACGTAAAACTGTGACATTTTTATGTCTTTTCAAACCATTGAAAATCTTGGTGGAGATGCGTTTTGCAATAAAAGACGTTATTAACTCTTTATTATAAATAAGATTCAATTTCTAAGCGTTTTATACTTTGCGATGGAAAATTACGTTTAATAGAAAATATAATCATGGCTGTCAATTTTGATTAAGAAACACGAAATAAAAATGTTTTCCATAAATATTTTCGTGAAAAATATTTATTTCAGTATTCTCTTTTTGGGCTTTTTATATTCTGAACAATTGAAGTAAAATAAAATTTTCATGATAGTTACATTTCTGTTTATTAATCATTGAGTTAATTTTAATTTGCATTCAAAGTTTTAAATTTAAGGATAAATTCATTTTATCCTTAAAATTAATTTCGGGAGTTTAACTTCATGTAGTAAGGCTAAATAATTTTCAACAACTTTAGTTCGATTTCAAAAGATCAGAAGCCAAGTTTTCCTCAGCAAATATATAGGCAAAAATTCGTCATTTGATGTAAATATTGAAGTTTATTCAAAGAAATTACTGCTTATAATGTTCGAACGGTAAAATTCATTGGCTTAAGCTCCGATTCTAACTCTCATATCATTTAATAATGATTAAATGATGATCCACGAAGTTTGAGTCAATAAGCAACCAAATGAAGTCTGATCGCACATTTTTTTCATGATTTTATTTCACCATGAAAAATTATCGTCAGCATGAAAAATTATATTTTTACTACATTTGCATTTTTGAAAGTTCTATTTATTCATTGTTATTTTTAAATTTTGTTTTTATATACAAAAAGGCAATGGATGGAAGTATGCGTTTATTCTTTTTTCAAACTGAGTTATTCTTATTCAAAAACTCATTAAATTCATCATTCATTCATTAAACAGAAAGTCATAATAAGAAAATCAATGATGTTATACATCAAAGAAACAATTTTTGATAGATTTATGATTGTCGCTGATTTTTCATACAAAAATAAGATAAAAGTAATAAAAATCTCAAAATCAATTCTAAATATTATCAAAAACATATTTTTAACTCCAATTTTTTTTAAATATTAAATTCCAGATCTTTACCTACGACACCATCGATTTGTTCAAATGCATAAAGATGAAGCATAAAAACCCTGTATAAAGAATGATCACAATTGTTTTTTAGAGAAAAAAATGGACAAAAGAGAAACGCGAATTGAAACCAAATCCTTTTCGATATTCCTGATACATCTCTTGGTGTGTCACTAATCAAATTTTTTGCTTTTGGTCTCTTAAAATTTGCTTTATTCAAAAGTTTCGTGGCACTTTAAATATCGCAGGTCGCAATGTTCTCCTTGTGAAATGATACCTTTGGGGATGGTAGGGTAGGTATTTGAGGGTCTTCTGTTTGGTCCCTGCTTCTGAATGACGAAGATTTTCACACGGCTGCTTCCATTTAAATGGTAGAACCCAACTCAGGTCTTGGTACGAGGAAGCTTGTTAGGTCAACAACAACAACACTTTGTTTGTAGACTTTCGAAAGCTGTGTTCAAGAAGAATGGAACAGTATATTTCTCCCGATTTTATTAAAAATATTATTAATAAGTCAAATCACGATATACGAGGGTTACTCTAAAATTTTTGAGATACGCGCAGACAAGAATTTACAAAATAAAATTAACGATTTAATTTTAAAATACATAGCATTTTAACACAGAAGTTGATTTTTTACTGACTTACTTCAACTTGTTTAGAGTAGAATAAATTTTAAACAAAAGAGAAAATGGAGTTGATGTGAAAACATTTTCGCGCTATGATTTTCTACGATTTTAAAGCAGGATTAAGTCAAGAAGAATGCATTCAACGGTTGCAATTAGCATTTGGTGATGAATCTACAGCTTGTGCTACTGTATTCAGATGGGTTAGAGAATTTAGAAGAGGTCGCAATTTTCTTCAGAATGAAGAACACACAGGAAGGCCGCCGTCGACAGTAATCTCGGATAATGTGTCTGCCATACGAAAAATGTTAATGAATGGAAATCGCTATACCTATCAAATGATACAGAAGGAACTTAACATTGGATCCGCAGCCATACACAAAATCATTCATGAAGAATTACATATGAAAAGAGTAGTTTGCCGTTGGGTTCCCCATAATCTAACTGAGCACAAAAAAGAGGAGCGTGTCAGAATCAGTAGAAGGAACTCTTAAATTGCTAAAGAATGGTAGCCACCGCATCATTTCTAAAATTGTAACAGGGGATGAAACGTACAAACCGTTTTTTAACGTTCCAACACGTCACGAAAGCAAAGTATGGGTCTTTGAAGATGATCCCACGCCGACAATGGTGAAAAAACAACGCTCACTGAAAAAAGTGATGTATGCCGTTTTCTTCAGAAGTACGGGATTGGTCAAAGCCATCAAGTTGGAAGGACAGAAGACAGTAACAGCAAACTAGTATATCACTAAATGTCTTCCAGAAATTCTACAAGAACTGAATGTTAGGTGACTAATGCTTCACCATGACAATGCGTCTTCACATACAACCGGATTAACAGTTGAGTTTCTTAAACAAAAACAAATTAAAGTGATCGAATATCCACCGTATTCACCTGATCTAGCTATATGCTACTTTTGCTTATTCTTTAATCTAAAAAAGAACTTACGTGGACGTCGTTTTCATTTAGAAGAAGCGATTGATGTGGCTATAAATACATTTTTTTCATCTATTCCAAGAAATGAATGGCTTGAGGCATTTAATCCGTGGAAAATTCGTCTACAAAAGTGCATTAATGCTGGAGGAGACTGCTTTGAACACACCTAAAATTTTGTAAGTATAACTTTAAAAACTTAGTAGTATCTCAAAAATTTCAGGGTGACCCTCGTAGAATTATGGTTTAGATTACAAAGTCTGTCAGACAAGCTGAACATTTAAAACAAAAGTTTAGCTGTAATCATTTCTATCAAAATCCTCTAGAAAATATGCGAACAGACTCTATAAAGGAACATCTCAATAAACTGAAGTGATTTGCTGATACGAATACCAGTTCACTGTATTGTGCTTCTTTCAGGTCGAGATAAGATTTGCAAATCTGTTCCTTTTGTCGTCTTGCAGATGCCATTGCTAGCTAAAGAAACAATCGAGCATTTGTAAAGATTAAACCGGATTTATTTATTTCCCTCTGATCCTGCTATCTAGTGCATCCTGGAAACAAAGGAATCCCGTTGAAACACTCGCAGAGAAAGCAAAGTGTTAAAAGAATAAGAAATAGGTGATGAAGAATAAATTGCGGCCTCGTTTCGTGAGCCGAATTAAGCGCCAGACGGGGGGGGGGGGTGCTCCAACTATGTGAACCATCCTTGACATTCAGCAAAAGTGGAGAACCAGGCTTCTTTAGCTGGGTCAAAGACATCCTGCTTCATTTAAATAAAAATGCATTTGCAATTTCTTTTTACATAAGAATTGCAAGAAAAATTTTGATTTTACCAAGAACTGGCACCGTGAATTGTCACTGTAACAAGGTATACAACAGCGTAATTTATATGTTCAAAATCCGTTCCGAAACTATCACTGGCAATTTACAGTTTATTGGTAAACGAAAGTACAAGAAATTGCTAGAAAGAATTGTGGAAAACTTCGTGTTAATGTTGCATATAATTTTATTTATGTTTCGAAATATGCAAGATTTCATTCACTATTAAACCTTGAAAAATGGAAATCATTTTATTTTGTTTGATCCAAAGATTTAAGATTTTTTTATTAAATAATTAATGAAAGAAATATTTTAGATTAAAGTGAGCAAGGAAGAATAAATTAATGTAAAAAATAAGATTTATTATAAGCACTAAGAATGCTTCTGATATTCTTGAATAGATTTTATTCTTGAATGTTAGAAGTATTCTGTTTCAAGATCTCTGTAAGAGACGAATATCAGACGTATTCTAATGGACAAAAGGATTCAAATAAACAGTATTTCTGTGAAACGAATGTTAAAGGAGTCAGATTATCAAAATAGATATCAAAACAACCAAAGAAATTGTTCTTAAGAGACAAATGTGAGAGGCTTTCTAACCTGTACTATTTTAGAGATGGATGTCTAAAGTTTTAGAGGTAATCATTTTAAGAAACGAAAATCAGAAACATTCTAGGGGCAATAGATTTCCCAAGAGATAAGTGCCTGAAATATTTTATAAGAGATAGACATTCTAAATTTACGTATACTAGAAGCATTCTAAAAGATAGTTTCTTCTAAAAGCCGAATGCAAAGAACATTTTGAGAGGTTACTTTAAAACAGAAGAATGTCACAGAAACATTTCAAGAAATATTCCTTCCAAGAGACGAATGTCAGGACCATTCTAAGAATTATTTATTGTGTAGCATTCTGATCTACAATATTTATTATTCTCTCGTTAATATTTTTTGTTGAATAGCGTAGTGGACAAAATGCCTTTGCTTTTCAACAGTCAGTACCTTGTGAGAAGTTTTAATACTTTAATTAAAATAACCATATTCCAAATTGCTTAGTGAAGATGTGTGAGACATTAGATTAAAACAATAACATATTTCCTTATTATAAATATTATTTGAAGACATTTGGTGAATTTCATTTAAGAAAGTAAAAGATGTCTTATTATGAGATTTACTTTGTGATCTGATTCGTATTCAATATAATTCATATTTATTACTTAGCATTTATTCACACTATGGTGCTAGAACTAAATATTTTTATTTTTGCTCATATTTTAAAATGGAACTGGTTAGAGAACAGAACTTTTTAGTAATCATACTGATTACTAAAAAGTGCGTATTTAAAAATAATTGGCTAAATTGTCTCCATTAAACAGCAAAGGTGAAGCAAATTGCTTCCGAATTCTCTGCCACAAAATTGCTTTTGTAGAATTCATCGTCCTAGGCCTTCAGTTTAACAAGTAGTGAGTTTGATTATATCCTCTTGCTTAAGTATGTGTAACAATTTGAAAAGTTTTTGAAATAGTAAACCCTAGTCTAATGCACATTTAAGCATAAAATTATAGAGCTACAAACTAACCAAAACTGATAATATTGAAGGGCAATTATCCATAGATTATTTATCCCGTGTTTATAAATTGGCTGTTTTTGCTTTCAGTGACGATTGCATTTATTTAAATATAAATCTTTTTAAAAGAACTAAAAAAGTCAAAAGCTTTCCTACAAAATGTGGTGATAAAAATGCGCAAATGTTAAATTAAAACTTTTTTTTTATTTTAGAAAATTATCCGCTAAACTTTTTATATGCTCTTTAAAAATGAGGATAAACATAGTACTTTGCCATTTCCATACTCTAGGGAAGTTTGGGCATTATATGAAATAGGAAAACATTCAATTAAAGAAAATTATATTTTCTGTATCTTAAACTAAATTAGAGAGTATTAAACTTCAAATAAATTATGATTCTGATCAGCTTTTTAGTTCAACAGTTCAGGGGATTAATTCCCACTTATATAATGTTTGGCTATGTTTAGGTGATTTTTGAAATGATTCGGAATCCACTTTTCATAAAGAGTTGTTAGTGTTCAGCAACTTGTAATCATGATTTTAATTGTATTTATCTAATATTTGATTCCTGTATTTGGAACTACTTTGATATACCCCCCCCCCCCAAATCGGAAATTTGGCAACTTTTTTTGTCGCCAAGCAAAATATCTGTTTTTGGCGCCCTTTTTTCTCGCCAAGATAGATTCTTGCTAAATACAATTAATTAATAGCAAAAAAAACTTAAAAAAAAAAACTCAAAAAATGGTACAAAATGCTATTTTTGACAATAGCAAAAACCTAAAAGCTCAAAAAACCTAAATTGGCAACACCAAAATAAGAAACAGCAACCCTAAAAAGTCCGTAGGGAGTGCCAGATTTGGCGCTTAATTTTTTGGGGGGTATATCAACGTTGTTCCCTGTATTTTCACATTAAACGTGTTAAATCAGTTTAGGGGTGAATGGTTAACACATTGGCATTCTGAATTTCGTGGGTTCAAATCTCACGACATAGTTTAGATGTTTTAATTTATTCGGAATTTACTTTAAAAACTAGGTCTCGGTCCAATCCACTCTAATGTGCAAACAGTGGCAATTGAGCCAACCAACTACCAGATTTTGAAAACGAAGTATGCGCGATGAGTGCTTGGCATTGAGCATTGAAGATAATTGTAGAAACTGGAACCAGTCAATGGCAACAATTTACAGAAGAAAGGAATTGGAGATATTCGGGTTCCACCCATGAAAGTTTATCTGCAGCTGACAATCTCTAGAAAACAGTCTTAACTGCGAACGAGATGAAAATAATTAACGAGCCATTTTCTTAGAACAATTGGTGGAGTGTCATTTTCTCTTTTTTTTTATTTGTTCCACGAGACGCCTTGCGGTAAAGTAGATTGCTCGTGCCATTCCCTGGTGGCAGGCTGATATTTTGCTAATCTTCCATCGCCTGCTCATCCGTCACTCTCAAACATTTGGCAAGCTCTGAGGCACAACCTGCGCAATATTTTCTTGTAATACAGAAAAGAAATCGAACTGACATCTGATTTGAAATCCCTTTTCCTCTTTAAATACCAAATCTGCTTTTAACTAGAGCAATTAATGAGAAAACTATTTATGTTAATTTGAGAATTGAGGTTGTTACAAAATTACATATATAAGCTGAAAAATGTTTCCCACAAAGGTAATTCAGTATTTTTTGATGGTGTTGTGATGCAATGTTTTCAGCTATTTGTTCCTCCAACTGAATCTGCTAACTATAGCAAATAGTCTTTTAATTTTTAATAAAAGTTAAGTTTAGAATTCAATACCTGCCATAGTTCCCTTCACTCTGAACTAAGTATGCCACTGAGTCTTAGGCAACTAAGTAGTTGATGTTTTGTCCTCTGCTTTGTGTATTTGATTCTCACCTGGAGCTCCGTTTTATATAGAGGATCAGAATCCACTTTGAACTTTGGGTTAAGGTCTAGTTAGCCTTCTTCTGTAAAAACTGTCCGTAAATACTAACAAGCAACCATTGTAAAGATTTAGAATCATGCAAAGGACTTCCGATATTTTCCATTTCTCTGGGGTATGAAAACGATTCTTCTGTTGTTTTTTTTATTTAGGCCAACGGGAGTACTAAACATGCTAATTCCCCCCCCCCCAAAATGATTTGAATGCAAAATATTTCGTTCCCCCCCCAAAAAAAAAAACCATTGTAAAATCATTTTCTTTTTGAACTATAAATGACATTTTTTAAAGTTAAGTTTCTATTTCATCAGTTGGGGATGATTTAATCCTTCTTTGCATAATGGTGGAAATTTCCATCATAACCTATAATGCCCAAAAGTTACTTAAAAGAACAAGTTCACTTTAAGT
>JAPDSC010042238.1:0-10982 GCA_026290005.1 Latrodectus geometricus
ATGTACATTTACTTTATTGTTCTTTGGGAGTTTCGTGCATTTTTTTTCGTCCAATCGGATTTCAAATGCTTCGTAGTAGTTTCTAATTACTAAATAATCTGATAAATGGTACGAAAATCTACACTATAGAGTTGAATCTCAAACGTTATTTACTTTAAATTTTTCAAATAAAGGATACTAAGACCTCACTGAGTTCTAATAGTAGACCAGCTCTATTTGGAGTGGATACCAGACACTTTTGGGCAATAAGGGATAGATTTTAAATGACCTGCCTGCTACCTTTGGAAAATCTTCCCAACAAGCTACACGCGACGAATTTTAAAAGGAATTGTAACTGCCTTCCTCTATAATGCCACCCGCATAAAAATGTAAAAGCCGGAAATACTGTAGCATTACACTACTGAAGTAAGGATACTTCCAATTTATTGCACACAGAAGTGTTTTTATAGAAGAAGGCAAAACTTACATAATATAAGGACATAAATAGAAAAGACAATTAATTATAAGGACATAGGAAAAGGCCGAACTAATTTCCTCTGACCATGGCCTATTGATAAAGCATTGCTCTTCAAAACAAAAATTCCTGGGTTCGATTGTTGATAACGAGACTGATGAAAGACAATAGACGGATGTTGTGCTTCTTTTTTCAACTTTACGTCTGTCGGGGTGGGTGCATGGAAGTTTTCGGGTTTCTACCTTTATGACACAAGAATATCACTTACTATCTATAAAAAGTGTTTCCAAAAGTCAAATTAAGTGGGGATTATTAAAATGCCTAACGACAGTCTTAGTCCATTAAACTGCCCCTACGTGGTGCCAAAAATAATTATTTTAACAAAATATGTCTGTGAAATGAAAAAATAATATCTCAACTAGTATAAACAAAATCAAGCAGAATGAACTAGACCTTTCTAACAAAATGAAATGTTTACTTATAATGATCTATTCAGTATATACTATAATCTGTTCTTTAAATTGAAAATAGTACACGTAACTATTGTACTAAAATTCTGTCTTAATTCTATCATTTTATCATAGTTTCAGACAATTGTAGACACTTATAGCAAAATGTTTACCCTCCATTGATTGTTTGCACTACAACAAACTATTATAAAATGAACGGCAGTTTAAAAGAAAATAAAAAAAATTTCTTCTAAAGAATTGGTAATTAGATAAAAAAAAATCTCTACTATTCCTTCACTAATTTTTATAATTATTTGACTGAGAATTATTCTGCAATAATTTTCCAGAATTAGCGTCATTTCTTTATTATATTTAGATATTTTTATTTAATTTTTGGAAAACTCTAATAGATATGCATTGAAATATTTGCACACAGTAGTTACAACTTAGCTTTTTCTACTTACAACTATCCAAGAATATAACAAAACCGGTTTGCATACATTCTGTACATCAGTTCTTGAAATATTTTAATCATTGATTAATAGTAGAAAAACCATAGAAAGTCTCAACCTTCTTACGAGAAAATAATGTGATCAATTCTTTATAGACATTATCTTGCTGATAACGATTCTAAAATTAATCATTTATCATCTCGAGTTCACACCTTTGAATAATGAGATGCAAAATTTAATTATTCAAATGATTTCTCGATTGAGATTTTAAAATACACGTGTTTTTCTAAGTACAAAATATATGGTATTTTAGTGCTTGAACAAAACTCTATATCTCTCTCTCTTATTAAATTCAATATAGAATTAAAAGAAGTCGTTAAAAAAGTAAAATTTTTATTTCTATACCTATGGCACTTTCTGTTAAAACTGCTTCACTAAAAAGAACTAGAAATAATAGTGTCATATTTATTTATACAAACATTTAGTTGTGAAAATAAGTCAGTTATATTACTGAAACTTTAAAGGGTTAAGTTTTAGAGAAATTAGTAAACAGATCATCTCTGTACATAAAATTTCCGAATATGTATGTTATAAAATAGACATTAAGCAATATGTACTTATATAGTAATCTAAACTCATTGATATAATTAAGTTAAATTTTTATCATTAATAACAATCTTAATTTCAAACATCATGTAATGTTTAATCAAATTAAATGTTTTTAGTTGCTTGCAAATTTTAGGAACCATTATTATTTTTGTTGGTAAAAAGCTTAATGTTAAATAAGATAAATTAAAATGACCATGTTTTAATGTAAACTAATTGGCCTTTTTAAAAAAATGTACAACTTTTGAAAAAATTTTATTAATTGAATTATTTAAAACAGACAAGTAAATAATTATTCTATTTTTAAAAGCATTAATGTGATTCTTCCATTTTAAAAATTATAATGTATTGGTTAGTCAGATATTAAAAAAAAAATTACAACAAAACATTTCTTTGGGCATGCAAAACTTCTGCCTTTATAAAGACTTAGAATTCATTTAAATACTCTATTCCTCTTAGTTCAGAAAAATGTTACTAAAAGAAATTTTATTATCAAAAATTATGACTTGTATGGCCAAATACTTCCTCTATTATTTGGGATATTATTAGCAACTACAAGATTAAAATGTAATCAAACGAAGACTTTTTTCATTACCTTTTGAAAATATACATGTATTTTATTTCTCCTATAATGTCCTTTTTTATAATATTCAAGGTAATAACTCATACTTTTATGGTTTCTCCTCAGAGTTGGTTATGTTCTGATATCATTTCATCACAATACCGGGTATCTAAGTGAACAAAATACTATTTGGAATATTTTTTTACTCTTCGTGATTTATCTATAATATTGACAGATTTTGAGTAAATTATAGCTACATTCAACTTTAAGTGGAAGATTTCAGGTTCTAAACAACTCTTGCTGTTCCTTTTCAGAACAACAAGAGATGTATATGATAATTTCAGTTCCTGCCTACTCTTCTGACGATGAAGTTTGTTTAACACCATAGTGAGTAGTTTAATAATAAAATTTCATTGATTTAATTAAAAATTTACTGTTACTCTTGTAGAAAGTATTTAAAAATATTATTCTAAATACTTTCTATAAGAAAAACAGTTGGAGATTAATTTAATGTAATTAAAGCTAACCATCTAATTACATTAAATTCTTAATATTAAATTCATAATTTCAGTGATGATTATTGCATTTGCGTAAGCCATTTCTTGGAAACAAATTACGTTTCCAAGAAATTGCTTTTAAAAAATTTTTATGTTAAAAAAAAATGGAAAATATCATCTATTATTCTAAGAGGTAAGTTTATAATTTAATATTTTCAATATCTTACCGAAATTGTATAAAAATTTTAATTAATAATAAAAGATTAACAAAAAGGGAAAAATTCCATGAATTTCTGTTGCGAATCAAAAATAATTTAACTATGTCAGAATTAAATGTTTGCATTCTTGTTAATGTTCAAATTGATTATATTAAATCCTTAGAATAGATTACCTAGCGTAATCAAATTGGCGTGTTAAAATATCCGAAGTCACTACATAACTTCAATCGTTTTGTAATTTTGAAGCACTGTTTAGAAGTAATAGAGACATCTGGATATTAGCGAGGAAATGTTAATATATTAAATCATCCCGTTACATTTCTAGCTACCTGTTACTGTCTCCACTGGCAATATCTAATTGAGACATTATTTTAAATTATTGTTAAAAAAAAGGAGCTGTTTAGAAAAACAAAAGTTCTTATTAAAAATTAATTAATCCCATTCATGATAGGATTTTAGAT
Source organism: Latrodectus geometricus (assembly GCA_026290005.1). NCBI lineage: Eukaryota > Metazoa > Arthropoda > Arachnida > Araneae > Theridiidae > Latrodectus > Latrodectus geometricus. The sequence continues at coordinate 3,700 of JAPDSC010042238.1, forward strand.
TCAAAATTTCTTAACGTACATAGATTTCCCCAACAAAACAATTTCAGATAGGATTTAATATCGGATCTGCTGTGCCTGAAACAAAAGCAAGCACGCTTTTTTCTTTATAATAAAATATGATTTGCAATAAAGTGGTATATTATTAATCAGAAATAAATTCAAATTACTCACTAAGCTTAGATAATGTTTTGGATATTATTGGTAAAAAATAGAGGATAATAGAGGTAAAAAATAAATGGAGTAGGAAACTCAAATAGAGTTGTTATTTATTTTTGTATATAGCGCATTTCTCTATTTCTAATTACTGAACAAATAAGAAAAATTCTTATTACTGTGTGATTCAAGATTAGAAACACTATTCCCAAAACAGTTCTTATCTAAAATAGTTAAGAAAATAATTCATTCAAAATCAATGTTTGACTGCTCTCAGTGAGAGTTTTTCATGCCTGATGTAGAACCGATAAAGTTTTATAGAATAGGTATATTTTATTAGATGTCATACAAGTGTCAGGATTCCTTTTGAAATCTAAAATAAAATAAAATTCTTTTTGATTTCGGTATTCTTCCTTTTAGATATTCCAGTACACGCATTTCAGAATGATATGTGAAGGGTGTGGGGCGTACAGTGTGAAAAGCAATACAGAAAACGTCATAACAAGAATGAAAGAATGAAGTAGCAATAAGCTATTTAAAATGAATTATATCATGCATTTGCGAATACGATAACTTAATAGAGAAAAAATCTCTCACATGACCAAAAAATGTCAAGATTAATGCTTGCTGCATTGAAAATTTGTCGTATTTAGTGTGTCAAAGCATGTTAGGAGTTCCATAACATTTAATGAGCTCAAATTGCAGGGAAATGAGAGAACTAACTCAGCTGTCAACCTTGATGTTTGACTATGGTTAATCCTATGAGAAATTTGACTGTGTATAGAACTTAGCAGTCTTTAAAGAAGAAATAGATAGACAAAAATGTTTCCTAGTAATCTATTATAGTCGTTTTGAAATATAGAACTGCGAGTGGTTAGTGGCTTCGGTAGGAGGAATGCAGCTAAATACGTATGGAATATCACTTCGAAGGCATCTTGAAGATAGAATTGTAAAATTTGCAATATACTTGAATTACGTAAATTTCATGAATAAGATAAAGTGCAAAATCTATTATATGTTTGAAAAAATTGGTGTATCAGCTTATTGAAATACGAATAATACGAAGCATTTCTCAAAACGGAAATCTTGATTAATTTGAGAAGTCAGAAATAAATATTTCTCTGCCTTCAATTATTAATTTAACAAAAATCATTACCAATCAATTACTATAGGAAATTTTTTTATCATTCATTGATATGGAACAATAATTCTCAACAACAGAAGCGTTCCTTATAATTAAAAACATTTAGAGCCAAGTAACAAAATGGGTATTTACTCACTAATATATTCTCACTTATTGAAACGCGTAACGAAAAATAATTTTATCCTTAAATAAGCAGGCAGCCCCGCTAGCGAAGGCAATTGATTCTGCCTTTATTGGAATTGAGCGCCAAACGAATATTTTCTCTTCCTCATTTAGAAGATTTGGTTTACAGCAAATTTTGAAAGGAACTTTTAAACTGAGTTAGTCAGAGAAAGGGAAAGTCTGCTCTTTTTCCGAGGCCATTGCATATGGATGTTATCGAAGAAAGCCCCAGAATTCCCTTCTAAAGGAGGGAAAGATTTTCCCTTTTCTCTCCCTCCTTATTAAGCAGATCCCTCGTTGAGGGAGATTTCTTAAGGAGAGTAGGCGATAAATTCGTTAACTCCTGCACAGTCAATGAGATGTGATTGGGACACAAAGGGATTTCTTTTTATTATTCATGAACGATGTGCTTTTTTCCTTCAAAAGGGTATTTTGGTGCTGAAGACTAGTTTTGTTTACGATTTGATAAGCTTCATTGGAAATAGTTTGAAAAAGGAGCTCCATGCAGAAATTCTCCGAAGACTTCACCCGAAATTATCGTAAATATGTTATTGCTACAATATTTATCAGAGAAATACTTAAAGAATAATTCAGTTCCATAATTAAGGAGTTGTTACCAAACATTTGTACTATGCATAAATGACTCTTTTGCAATTATGGAGCTATATTTTATGAAGCAATTAATCTTTTCATAGATAGTTTCTCGATTATATTTGTTACGATCATGCATAGCAAATAGCTTATTTTTTATTTGTCTTTTAATAATCTAAGATATTATTTAAGTTTTATACTTGTTCCTTTGCTTATGATAATTGCTATATTCAAAGAGGTTATCCATAATAGCCATGTAAAATTAATAATCAGTCAGAAGTTTTAGGTACCGTTTTGAATTGAACTGATTAAATAAAAGTAATAGCTAACTTTTAAATATTTATTACTAACAATTATAGTATTGTGGCAAGTTTCAGTGAGAAATTCTTTTAGGGATTTCCCTGTATATGAAATCTCAGATTTTTTTTCGTTTTTATCTCTAGATGGGGGTTCTAACTACATTACTGGCCATTAAAATTGCTAACCCAGAAAGAAATGCAGATAACAAAATGATATTTATTGGACAAATATATTGTACTAGAAATAACAAGTGATTAAATTTTCAAAAAATTTGGCTCGATAGATCCTGAGAAATCAGAACCCAGAACAACCACCTCTGGCTGTAATAACAGCAGTTATACGCCTGGGCATTGAGTCAAACAGAGATTGGATTGCACGTGCAGGTACAGAGGCCCATGCAGTTTCAACACGATGCCACAGTCCATCAACCGCAGTGACTGGCGCTTGGTGACGAGCCAGTCACTCGGCAACCATTGACCAGACGTTTTCTAATGGTGAAAGATCTGGAGAATGTGCCGGCCAGGGCAACAGCCGAACATGTTCCGTATCAAGGAAGGTCCGTACAATACCGGCAACATGCGGTCGGGCATTATCCTGCTGAAACGTAGGGTTTCGCAGGGTTCGAAGAAAGGGTAGAGCCACGGGTCGTAACACACCAGAAATGTAACGTGCACTGTTCAAAGCACCGTCAATGCGAACAAGATGTGACCGAGACGTGTATACAATGGCACCCCATACCATCACGCAAGGTGATGGACCAGTATGACGATGACGAATGAATGCTGCCAGTGTGCGTTCACCTCGATGCCGCCAAACACGGATGCGGCCGTCATGATGTTGTACACAGAACCTAGATTCATCTGAAAAGATGACGTCTCGCCATTCGTGCGCCCAGGTTCGTCGTTGATCACACCATTGAAGGCGCTCTTGTCTATGACGCAGCGTCAAGGGAAGCCGCAGCCATGGTCTCCGAACTGAGAGTCCATGCTGCTGCAAACGTCGTCGAACTGCTCGTGCAGACACTTGTTGTCTTCCAAACGACCCCGTTTCTTGACTCACGGCTCGTGACGTGGTTGCACGATTCATTACGGCCATGCGGACAATATGCCTGTCTTTTCGGCTGCTAGTGATAGGTAACCGTTGAGATCCCGCATGGCGTTCCTTATTACCGTCCTGAACCCATCGATTCCAAATTCTGCTAACAGTCATTGGATCTCGACCGACGCGAGCAGTAATATTGCGATAAGATAAACCGAAATCCCGGTACGCTACAATTCGACCTTTATCAAAGTCAGAAACATGCTGGTACACATTTCTTCTTCTTACGCAAGACATCACAGCAACTATTCACCAGGCAACAATGTTCAAATGCAATTTGTGTATGAGGAACCGGCTGAACAATTTCCTCATTTAAACACAATGTAGGTGTCGCTACTGGCGCCTGCTTTGTCTGAATGCGCTGAAAAGCTAATCATTTGCATATCACAGCACCTTCTTCCTTTCGTCTGTAGCATGTCGCCTTCTTGGTGTAGCAATTTTAATGGCCAGTAGTGTACAATAGTTCAAAAATATATTAAGACTTCCTTTAAATATTTCAAGCAAGTGCATTTAATTGTGTATCAAATAATTTTCACAGATTAGTAGCGTTTAGTGGCTGTTAAAAATTGTGATGAGTTAAAACTCCTTAAAACAATTTATTTTAAGTTATTTTAAGGATTTCAACTTTTCAAAGAACAATAAGAATTAAACTAAAATTGTTTTCAGCTTCTTGTAAGATAAAATAAAATTAGAAATATATTTACTTTGTATGACTTTAATCAGGATTATAACGAGAAATTTCCTGTTATTAACGATTGTTTCAAAATTTCAAATGATTGTATCTCTATAATGATACATAGGGTATGATATATATTTCTTATTATAATAATCGAAACAGTTTAATATAAAAATTTAAAAATTAGTTCTAAATATCATAAGCGTGTAGTACTGCACAATTTAAGTGAGAAAAGGTTTAGAGAAAAGAATTGGCTGTATCAGGGTAAAAAATTTTTAAAGCTCATCGTTTATTACTTCAGAGCAATCTCATCGCTTAAGACAAATAAGCAGATATTTGCGCTGATCAAAATAGAAATCTTTAATTTTTTTCTTTTTAACTTTTTTCATCTGGCTAGTGAGATTAAGCTATAAAAAATTTTATTGATCCTTTCTATATATATAAACTACATACACCACTATTATAAATTTATAGAGTAAGATTTATTTTATTTCATATTTTTTATTTTAAATAACCTTTTATTAATCTTTATAATATGAATTACGTTTGCAAATAATTTTTTTATGTCATTACAACATTACAACATTTGACTTAATTATTTCCAATTTTTTTTGTGGTAAATATTATAATTCTTTTTCATTCTTTACTATCAACTAAAGGAGTCTCTTTCCATTCCAAAAGAACTGAATTAAGAATTACATGAAAATTTTTCATTAATATAACATTCATTAAGCAAAAATTAATGGTTCTTTTAGTTTATGGACAGTTACAAAATACTTATTTATTGTAAATTTCTTGAATTAAAAAAAGAAAAAGAAAGAGATTGGTGGAGTAACGATTCATCTCAATGAATAGATATGGGAAATGCTTTTCATAACCCATTATTGGTTCCATATAAGTTATTGATATTTTTTTGATATTAATTATGGAATTTACGCAATGGCACTGCTTTTAATAAATTAAAATAAGATTTGAAATTGCATAATATTTGGCTTTCACCAATTAAATTTTTATTAAGTAAAATATCTATCTTATAGATATGTTTCTTTCTCAATTTTTTTTGCTCATTTTTAAGTAATTTATGCAAAGTGCTTGAAGATATATTTCTCAGATTTTTTTTCCATGAAACAGATATTTCAATAATTACCTGATCTTACAATGTTAAAAATTGAAAAATCTTGTTATTTATCAAATAACATTTCTCATTTTATTAAAATATAATAATGCTAAGAAAAATTTTAAACCCAATTTAATGAATAAAAATGAAGGTATTATTAGTTTCTTCATACTATCATAGTGCATACATGTCATACTATGAAAAATTTATTTTTTCTTATCTGTATAATTTATTTGTTAATTTTAATATTTATGATTTAAAAATATCAATTATATACATTTTAATAAAAAATTTCATTTTGTTGCTTTCGCTTAAAAGCAAGCAAATATAAATTTTTAATTTAGTCTGTTATAATGAAATACTATTATCTAACATTTTTAAAATTAAGAAATCATTGGCTATTTCATTAAAATTGTATATTATTTAATTTTTTTCTATTTAAACTTGATAAACTATTTACTCACAATTTATAACAATTTAACACCAATAATATTTAAACTGGTTTATATGTTATTGCTGTCAACACTATGTTTTTGTAATAAAAGGGTGCGTGAAGAATTAAGCAACAAAGTGTTCTTTTGTACTTACCAAAAATAGGTTTATGGATATATAAACATGAATAATTATTTGATAATATATTTCTTTTTAATTTGTTTCAAACGAGGTGACAAAATGTTTTATCAGTTTCGGGAACGGGGATACAATATATTGCATATATTTTCCCATAATTCTTAAAGTATATATTATAAGCAACTTCAATTTCTTTTTTAAATTTTCTCATCAGCTGTGGGATATTAATGAACGTTGTCGTTGTTGTCTGGTGGCAGCTAGGCTGACAGTCTGGGGTGCGCTTTTCTACTTTTTCAACTGAACTTGGTGTAGAGTTCGACTTCCTCAGTACTTACATGCCATTAGAAAACGTGAAAGTTTTATATGAATAAGACATTTTACCAGTCTATGGCAGGATTGAACTGGTTGTCTTTCTGTTGTGAAGAGACGTTTTCTTTCACCAGCTACAGTGGTTTTTTGTGCAATTGATCCTTGAAATATTCTATACTTATCTAATTATCCTCTGGAAGAAAATGCATCCGTTATAAGTTTCATAAGGTTTCAGTAAAGTAATGAATTTAAATAAAAAAGTTTGGTTGACTTTTTATTTTAACCAATTGAAACTAAAATTTCATGAATTTTCATAAAAAATTAACGTTAAATGAAAATATAACATTTTATAAAAAATATTCCATTTCAAACAATTTTACATTACAAAAAAGTTGAAAAACTATTATGGTATATGTACCGTCCCATTTCCTATCTTCTGAACAAATTCCCTAACCCCTAAAACTACTTTTACCTAATATATATTCTTCGCTCACCTTCATTTAACTTTGCGAGCGTTTTCCCCTCAAGAAAAGAGGGGGGAAAAAAACGCTTACCACAACTACGAGAGTTCCCAAATTACTTTAGCAATTCGACTCAAGCACAGGTACATAAATAACAGGTTCCCAGGAACCGACACTGAAAATCACGGGTTTTTAAAAACCATTTGTTTTCGGGGTGAATCTCGTTTTCCCCCTCAAGTCTTTAACGAAATGCCTCCTGGGAACAATAAAGGAGACAGTGTATATTTCTTTTCTTATCATTTGTGAACAAGAAGTTAGTACAAGATGCGGTCGCCGTGAACCGTAACAGCAACTAAGTACCGTAACGGACATTGGCGCGCTATAAGGCAAGCCACAACAAACGGAGCAATTGAGTGCAAAAAGAATGAGGTGGTTTGTGGGAGCAATTCCAAACAGTTGCTCCGTACTAATTTTTGTTTGACATTTGTTTCTTCTGAATGGCAATGGTTGGAAGTTCTTTAAAAAGCTTAGGAGTCAGACGTGTTTTTAGATTCAGATTTATTGTTCTTGATGAGAAACATTCAAAAGAAAATTGTTTCAGTTATTGAACTATTTATTTTGAAATATGTTTATTTTTGAAAATGATTCTAATAACTTCCATAATTTAAAAAAAAATTTTTTTTCTATTATGGAAAAAAGTTT
>JAPDSC010042260.1:2673-19253 GCA_026290005.1 Latrodectus geometricus
ATATATATATATATATATATATATATATATATAATTTTTATTTTATTTATTTTTTTTTTTCTTTTTGGTTGCTCAAGTTATTCTAAATAAGATTTAGATCTTGTGATCATAATTATTGTAAATGAAAATACTGTTTTCCTTTATAAGAATATTTTTTTTTCATATTTTGATCCTTCCAATTGATGTTTGGATGATAACATTTTATCTTTTTTTTTTATAACAATTTGATTTTATTTCTATACTTAAATTTATTTTCAAATTTGTTTTTATATGTTTATGTTAATGTGTTCTTAAGTGTAGACAGAAAACTCACTTGCTGATGTAACATGAGACAAACTAATGACCTAAAATAAAACAATTTAATCAAAGTAGCAGGCTCCTTTCATCCAAGTTAAGTTAAGGAAAAAAATTTACTAGTTTTAAACTTTGAAATTATTTTTAAAGAAAAGTATAGCTATTTTAATAGCAAAAATTTTGGCTACTTGTTGTGTAATTGACTTCTTATATGATTGCCATTTCAAAATGGATGAATTTAAATATCTAAATGATTGATTGGAAAAAAATGATAATAAATTCAGAATTAAAATTTACAAGCTACCAAAATTAATAATAATAAGGTGTAATTAAATAATGATAATTGTAAATTTGAAAGAGTAATTTTTACATGTTTTTAAAAAAATAAGTAAGAATGGTGTGATTGATTCCACTATAGTATAATTAAAAGTTTTCCGATTCAGTGAAATTGCATATCATAAATGTGTGTGTGTGTGTGTGTGTGTTTTTTTTTTTTTTTTTTTTTTTTTTTTAAAATAAAATTTATATAAGTTAATTTCTAACTGTACATTCATTTGAATAAATTATTTCATTAAAATATTGAGAATACCCTTAACATTACACTTTCTGCTTTGTTGAACTTTGCTTCTAAATTTAAACTCTGTTTCAATCCTTCCAAGTCTATTCCAACCTTTTTTTCACCACCAACTGAAGATTATTTCCTTACCAACCAAAATTAAAGATGAACAATCAAGACCTCACTTATGAGAAGCGTCCAAAAAATTTAAGATACATATTAGACCCAGAATGGATAAGTAACAAGAATATTGAACAGGTTGTTGCTGAAGCCAGAAAGAGGTTGAATATTCTTAAGTACATTGCAAGAAAGGACTGGTGAACAGACGCAGTCATTCTTAAAGATACTTATATTGCTTTCATCAGGCCTATCCTTGAATGTGGCTTTCCAGTCTACTGTTGTGCCTCTGCTACAAGCCTGGATAAACTGGAGAGAGCTCAACTCAGCGCTGCCAGAATAATTACAGGTCTAAAACGTAGTTGCCCTAGAGAAATTGTTCTTTATGAGGCTAATTTGCAACCTCTCAGCTTCGAAGAAAAGCCAACCTAACCAAATATTACAATAAACTTTCTAGCTATGGTCATCATAATAAAACTCCCCTCTACCTAAATAACTGGAGTTCTAACCAAAGACTTAAGAAAAATAGTCCCTTCAGTAAATTGCAATTCTGCATCTACCTTGCAAAGATGTTGAACCTCATTCCTTAAAATCTTGCTTGTGCCCTTAAGAGGGACTCCCCAGAGTCCACTTCCATCTTGATCTTCATATATCAGCCACCAAGAAAGACTTGATTCCAGCTTACCTTAAACAGCTAGCCCTGGAGATTATTAATGAAATCCTCAATAATGCCATTAAGATCTATATTGACAACAGTAGGCTAGGGGACTACTCATGTAGTGAAATCTATATTGAGAAACTGGGAGATAATTTGTCCTTTTCCTTTCGCAACCCTGACTTTTCATCAGTCTTCAAATGTGAGTTAATTGCAATAAAGTATGGCCTTGAACCTATTCTCAATGTAAATGACTTCAGAGACCTCTGGATCCTTTCGGGCAGTCGCTCCTCTCTACAACTTGATCACTGTTGGAGATAAAACAAGTATTTCTATTCTTTAGAAGATCAGGCTTATCTCTGAGTCCCACGATGTTCATTTTCAGTGGTTTCCCTCACATGTCGACATATTTGGCAATAAGCGTGGCCAAAGAGGGCTGCAGCAACTTTAATTCATCTCCCTCAGCCCTTACCTATCTTGATATTCAAGCTTGTCCTATTTGGACCTTGCGCCATACAACCCAACCAACCAACTATCTTGAACATCAATCTATTGTAAACGGTGAAATTTCACAAGAGTTAAAGATCCCTCCATGCCACCACTGGTAAGCGAGGAAAAAGCCAGCTTCTTTCTTCAATCTTAAGTATAACAGCATCACTAACTGCTATTTCAAGGTTAGCAAGCGGCCACATTAAAAACCTTACTTTTGTCGAGAATCGCAAGATTTCTCCCATTTGCTCCAAATATCAGGCTTCTACCGAGCACATACTTGACTGCCTGAAGCTCTCAAGAGATGAGATTTACTCTTGTCCTTGACTACCTTTGGGTCAGCGGTCTTTTGGATCTTGTCTGACATCCTCAGACTGCTAGAGGATTAGAAACAATTATTTCATATTTCAATTAAGAAATATAAAAATATGTATTTATGTTATATAAATATAAAAATGTAAAAAATATGTAAGTATAAAAATATGTAAGAAATTAAAAATATGTTCCTCAAGTTCCAGACAAGTTTTTTTAAGCATTCAAAGTTTATCCTTGAACATTAATATATTTATGTTTTAATTACATTATTTGTGCTTTTAGGCAGCAGTTTATTGAATGATATTGCTGGATCAGTAAAACATATATTCAGTAATAATACAATCGATGCTGGGAGAATTCAAGAAATGAAAGCATCCTTTTTTGAAGAAGATATGGATGAAGATGTATTTGGTATTTTACTTTTTCTTCTTTCCAAAAAACATTGCTTATAATTTTTTTTTATTTATTTACTTTATTTTTTGTTATTGTCATCTAAATATTTGAATTTTGCTATTTTATGAGTTAAATCACTTATATCATGTATATCTTGCAATTTAAAAGTACATAATTATTACTTTTCTAATAAATTCGTATTTAAGTCTTTAAAGTTTTATATTCCTCTATAATTTTTCCCTATGAGTAATAGATTTGATGTTTACAATATAAGTTTGTTGATAAAATTTTTCTTAAACTTTTTTAATGCTTTGTAAATGAGTTGATGTTATAGTGCTGATATTGCTTTATCTTCTGTTTATCTAACCTTTCTATGTGGAAGATTTTGTTCATTACTGCTAATTATTTAGTTTGTTGTGGTAGCACTTCATGCTTCCAAGGTACAGATCCTAGATTTAAACCTCAAGTAGGGCAAGGCCTACTCAGCTTTGTGGTGGATAAAACTGAGTACTAAGCATGCTTAGGAACTAAACACTTGTGGTTTTGCCTTAGGCTGACACATAACCAAGACATGATTCCTACCTCATGACTTGGTCATGAAAACAGATATGGGCACTGTAGACCTTGGCCACATAGGGGCTGTCGTACCACTGTATACCGATTATTTAATTTACTTTTAGTATGCAGCCATTATCACCTTGATAATAATTCTTATAATTAAAATTTTAGTACAAAATACTCCTTTGTGTATGCATATTTATTTTTGATAATGATTAATTTTTTAGTGGTGAATGTAAGTTGCACATGGCTATTAAATGGAAGTGATATTTTTCTATAGGTTAAAACCTTTTTATAATTGAATTTTTACTGTAAAAATATTGTGTAGCATATTAGTGAAGTAATTATAATTGCTAATATATTGGATATATTGACTATCTAATTCACAAACTTGTTATTGCTAGCATTTTTTTTAATTATTTATTTTTTTAATGCTTTTTGATTGGAACAAATCATTCAATAAAGATTTTTTTTGCCATTCCTATTGTGTCTTAAATATTGAATTTAATCAAAAGAATTTGTTCAAAACTTAAAAAATAATTAATCAAAATTTAGCGTATTCATAACCTTATATTTAACCATAGTTTATGCTCATCTTGAAAATAAAAATATTTGGATAACTGAGATTCAGGAAAAATTTAATTTCCTCCAAAAATTGAAAATAACTACTTCTATATCATAGATCTAGCTATTCTAGTTCTAAAAAATTTCTAGTTATTCTATATCTAAAAATAGTTATTCTATATCTATATCTAAATATTGTTCATTTTTTGATTATTATCAAATTATAAACATGTTCTTGAATAATATGTTCTATGATTAGTGTTCCAGCATTTGGTTCAGTTGTGATAGTAAGATATGTGAAAACTTTTTAGATTCTTTAGATTTTAAATATCTATATTGTAAAACTGAAGTTGCAGTATAAGAATACTTTAGAAAAAAAAAATTTTTTTTTGAATTGCAGAGTAAATTTTAATTTAAAAATTTTTACTTTTTGTGTTATTTATAAATGAAAGTTTAATAACAGTTAGCTGCAACAGAATAACTAAAAAATATTTCTAATTACAATTCAAGCTCTTTTATATATGTTATAAAGAATTTTATTTGTAAAAATATTTATTAATATGTTTAGGTTCACCACTTTATGTGGGAAAGAATGATCCATTTTTACACCAGAGTAAAGAAATAGAATCATATGGTACACCACTTGCATATAGTGCTAGAGTTCAAGACACATCACATAATGAAGTTATAAAAAAACTGCGATATCTTGATCATGACAGTGATCAGTCATCCTTTACCTCCATTAAAAAGCCTCCTGAGATAGGTACTGTATTAAATAATATTATAAATTTGTATAATTTTTGACTTTGAATTGTTGAGTTACGTTATGTGTGCATGTTAAATGTATTTTATTTTCAGGTATTCAAAAGTCATTGTCTAATCTATCAATTTCATCAGAAAAACAAAATGAGTGGCTTTTGAATTTACCAATAGTCAAGAGTTCCTCCAGCATCCCACCAGTCAATTCAAAACCAGTGCTTCCAATGAACAAAGTTTTCCTAAAACCATTTAAAGAATCAGTGTTATATGGAAAGCAACATCTTCTAGCCGATGCTGGATACTTTATGGGACGAAGATTTAGAATAGGCTGGTCATCTGATGGTGTTTATACTTGTTTGGATAGCCCTCAGGAAGATAAAACCGACCGTAATTTCCTATTTATTTCTTAACCTTTATTATGAAGTATTCTGGTGCCAACAGTATCCAATGGATATTTCTTAAATTGTTAGTCATTTCCATTGAGTTTGAATTGTTAAAATACTTTTAAATTAATAATAATAATAATGCTATATATACGAAAAAATATAAATTGATGCTAATGAATGTTTTTTTAGTGATTTTATTAGTTTTTAGTATGCCAAAATAATTTATAAAATGCTATCTGTAATTTTGCAATTTTTTGTTTATTTCCATTTTAGTGTGTGATAAAATTTAGTGATGTATTTAATAAAATCGCTAATGTGTTCTTGATCACTAAACACTTTAACAAGAAAATTTTTGGTTTTTTAAAAGTTTTGCGTAGTCAACTTTTACATAATTTGTTATACATTATTAAAATTATCAAATGTAATTAAATTTATTAAATGTAAAATTTTATGTGGAACTTTACCTGGGTAAGTTATACTTAGTTAAAGTGTATTGATGCACATAATTCAAAAGTATTCTGTGGAACCAAAATATATTGTATGTTAAATTGGTCTAATTTAAAATGAGTGTTTTTTTAAGAAACTCATTTCAAATTTTAGACTAATTAACATAAAAGATTTTAACATAAAATTTATTTTTTATGTTAAAATATATTTTTTAATGTGAAGAGTTGTATAAAAGTTGAAAATTGCTATCATTTATTTTAAGTATTAAAATAAATAATAGCAATTTTTAAAAATAATAATTAATGATAGCAATCAATAAATTTTCCTTTTTTTATAGTTTTTCATGTTATTGGTTATTAGAAATATAATTTTTTAGTAAAAATTTTAATTATTTTTTGTGCAACGCTAATTTTTTTGTAAATTTTAATTGAAAACATTTGTTAAACTGTTTATTTATATTAAATAATTTTAATTCTTTTTCATGCTTATTTATACAAAGTGTAAATCAACTAAAGAAGTACATAATTTTGTCAGTTATTGATTTTTAAATTGAAATATTATATTCCCTTAGTACAAACTTCTATTCGGTGGAGATAGAAAAAAGTCTCATTTTAAAAACATGGGAATTAAATGGTTAATATTGTTACCTTCCCTGCAGTAGTTTGCTTCAATACCAGTCTTGGGTTTGGATGTCTAATGGTTCATAGTCCCTTGTAAACTGTAGGACCCTGTTTAAAATCTTGTGTGTGCAAAAAATTGATCACTGGATAAGCAACAAATCTGAATGCCATAAAAATTATCATTATATACATACCTCATGCTTTATATGCTAAACTAATGCTTGAAAAAACTAATGCTTGAAGTAAAAAGGAAAAATTATTTGCAAAATGAAAAGCTTAATTTTACTTTTACCTGTAAGTTGATTTAATTTCTTTCCGATTTGTAGTCAATTTAAAAAATAATTTTAAATGTGTGTTCAATGATATTTTCCTTCTTAATAGTTATTTTTTGTTCAATAATTCTATAGCATCCAGTCTAACTTTTCCATTTGCATGTGTAATTTTATAAGTAAATTATTGGCACTTTGACCCTTAATTCTGTTATACAGTCTCAAATCTTTAATCAGCTAAATGTTTGTAAGAAAATTTATAATCCATTTTAAACCATAAATTTTGGTCAAATTTTAACCCTCATTCACTGAAACTAACCTTAGAGGGATGACCAAACCATCCCAGACATTGGTATTGTTAAAAACTCATTTGATGTATTTTTATATAATAATGAATTTCTATTAGTGCTAATTTAAATTGAATATTTTAAGTTTCTTTTAAAAAAAGAAGGGGGAGGTAAAATCTTTTTAGGTTTCTGATATTTGTTAGAATGTCTCAAACCTAAAATGCAAAAGTCAGTAATACATACTTTGTAGCTAACAATATAGAATATTGCCATTGGACACTTAGCAGCAAGCATCCTATATTTTAATGATTACAATAATTTTTATTATTTTTATACCTGCTTATAATTCTTGTTTATTAAAATTATTAGCTCTACAAAAGCTTTTGTATATTGCTACAATGAAAGTTCCTACCAGATCACCTGATCAGAAATCTGGTTTTGTTGTTTCACTTACAAAACTTCCTTCACCTATTGCAAAGCCTGAAAATTCCAAAAAAATAGAGGTGATTATATTTTATTTTAATTAATATTTTATTTTAATAATTTTTCTTTATTGCATTGATATTCCCTTTTTTATATTAGAAGAACCTAGTTGATGCATTCAGCCTTCAGCTGAAAAACTCAGCCTCAACTGTTGAAGAGGGTGTGCCATTATTTGTACCTAAACCTGGTGTTGATTCAATTCATGAACTTGCTAATCTTTTTGAACGTCAACTGAAAGATGCAGGTGAAGCTTTATAATTGATCACTGGCCCTATATAAAATAATATATTGAATTGTATTTTTTAATACTTAAATATTATTAATATTCTAAAAATACCATGTATCTTTTTTATTTATTTATTTTTACTTATATTTGCATAAAATATTTAAAACTGTTCTATGATTGTTAGTATTTCATTTTATTTTATTACACATCTTCAAATCATCATCTTGAAAAAATTTTCTTTGAAAAGCTTAGTTGAGTTGAAAGTTGATTTCTTTCTTCAGTTAAATGTTCGGAACTTATATGAATGAAATATAAATGCACTTGATAGTGAACAGCCAACAGCTAATGTTGGGCTACTTAACATCCAAAGCATGTTATAACCTTCCAAGAAATTTTATTTTAGATTGTGAACTGAGTCATAAATAAGTAAATCCTGAAAAGTCACTGACACCTGTTTTCAGTTCAGTAGTGAGTAAATCAAATTTGGGACTTTTTACTCTGAGAAATGTGGTTCTACCTTAGGCCACAGCTAGACTTAATTTCCTAAAATTTATCTTATTTCTTGAAAATCTTTTTCAAAAGCTATCACTTTTTATGTAAATTTGATTTTGTTAGTTATTTTATTAAATTCACAATTTTACAGTTCTAAGTGTTGCTCTCTAAAAAATCTTTTCAAATTTCAATTTTTTTTTAATTCAAGAAAATAATATATTTAAAAAAAAAAGAAAGAAACTAAGTTGTTTATTTTATTTAAAATTTTAGTAGTAAATTAAAATTAAATTTTCTGTAATATAGGAAATATATTTTGTATTTTTTAATTAATTTTATTACCTATTTTTGTTCTTATTTTTATTCATTAGATCCTCAACTCTTTGAAATTGATTTCATGAGACAGTGTGTGCTTGTATGGGATTTACTTGTCTCACTCTGGGGCAAAGTAAGGGGACTTGATTCTGAAGAAAGTGAGTTTTATTATGTTAATTATTTTAAATATCTCATGCTTAAGTTGACTTATTATTATAAAATATATCTAAATAGAAATTATTTTAGGTATTGATCCTCAAATATCTTTATCTTACTAAATAATGGATTCTGTATAAATAATTTCATTTTAAAGAGCTTATAAATACTCTTCAAAATGCACCTTTTAAGCATTCATCATTGTATTAGTTCTTATTTTAAGAATCATGGCTCTTATCATTGTACCAATACACCTTGGTTTTGTTAACAAGTTTCATTTTTTAAAGTGGGATTTTTATTTTATGAACTAGTTAAAATTACTTTAATTAAAGTAGTATAATATACCATTTGATATTAAATATTGTATCAAAATATTTGAACTCTTCCTATTTTGGACTTAATATCACAAAACCCTACTAACCATTGATATAACTTGTTATGTACTTTGAATTGATAAATTGTATTTTATATTGTTGAAAATAATTTATATATAGTTTTGAGTTTATATATATATAAACTCATATGAGCCAAAAAATTATAAAAATTATTGAAAATTTTTTATTGATATATTTAGAAAATGTACTGTTAACAAATTTGGAAGGCTTATATTTTTTAATTTCTAATCACACGCAATCATTTTATGTTTTAGATATCTCAAATTTTGCTGTACAAATGGCTAGAAGAGAATCTTTATCTCGCTGGTTAATTAAAGCAACCGAGCGAGATTTAACAAAAAAAATTGCTGATATTTCTGAGGTAAGTTTTTCTTCTGTGTCTTGCATTGAAAAATTTTTTATGCATATTTCATACCTACTATTTGCAATTTTCATTACAATGGGAGTTTTAGACTAATTTTTTGGCAAAAAACAGTCTCAATCATTCCTTTTTTCAAATTTTTATAAATCTAAAAACTAGAAATTTAAAAAACTGGTAGGGAAAAGGTTTTCCGAGATAAAAAAAAATTAAATTCAAGTGTCTTGAATCTTGAAAGATAAAGGTATAAAAAGCAGTGCATTTTAGGTAAAATTAAAAAAAATATCTCAGGTAATTCAAAAAAATAATTTTTTATGTCTTTGTCATTGAGATAATTTGATTTTTTCGGGAAATTCTTTCAATTACATCAGCGTGTTTTCTGCATTTTACTGCTGTGTGGGATTATGAAAATCTAAATTGGTTCTGAGTGATATATTTCTTGTTCGTGCATACAGGAAATTTTGTTTACTGTTAAACTTTTAAGTAAATTTTTGGAATGGCATACCATTTCATTGTTTTGGCTCAAATTATCTGTTTCAAAAATTCTAATTTGAGAAATAATAAAATTGTAGTAGTGAAAATTAATCTCATTGTGTATTTGCTTCAGAAAACAAGTTGTTGTATAGAAGGTTGATTTGTTTTATATTTGGCTTAAGGTATGTGACAAAATGGTAGTTAATTTAATTGAAGATTTAAATTTTTGAAAATTCCCTCTAAGTACAAGTTTATATTTCACACCCAGGAAAGACATTCATAACATGAATAGAGTAAACATTTTCACTTAATATCTTTATTTAGAAAAAGTAATTTGTCACATATAAGATTTTTACTTTTTGTTACTAAAAAGTGGATTCAAATAAAACTTTAAGCAAGATGGACAAAATGTGAATAGCAATTTATTGAACCTTAATTTGATTTTGATTTTCAGAATTGTCTGAATTTATTGAGGTTTTATTGATAAACCCTGCATTAACTAAAAGTTCTTACTTTTATTATGTCTACTTTAATTTATAACTATAATTGTGACATCTCTTTCTAAATCAGGCTTAACAAATTTTCTATAAGGAAATTTAATTGTTTAAAAAAATTTTTTTTTATAATCTTGATATTTTTTTTTTTTGTATCTGTTAGAAATTTATAATTTTATTTTGTAAAATTCTTAAAATAAAATAAAAATTAATTTTTTAATTCTAAGCATTTGTTGATAAAGAAAAGATTTTTATTTAAATTATTATTTTTAGATTTATACTTTGTATAAATGACTACTCAAAAATACTAATACAAATTTATTGTAGTATTACATTGGATTAAAAATATTATTTTGTCTTTTTTAGTTATTAAGTTTTTCTTCAATCAAACCGTTTATTATTAAATTTTAGTAATTTAAAATCTATCTTATGACTTTTACAGAAAGAATATTTAAAGAAAATTTTCTTATTTTTAACGGGGCGACGAACGAAAGATGCTGTTTACACAGCTCAAAAGCACAGAGACTTTAGAATGTCTTTACTTCTCTCTCAAGCTGAAAGTGCTTGTGTTGTTCGTAAACTAATTGGGAAACAACTTATGAACTGGAATGAAAATGATGTAAGTGTCTATAAATTTTTTTTAATCATTGTGTGTTTAACTACTTTCAGATGTTTTAAGTCAGTTGGTGTTGATTTATTTGAAATGGAAACAATATTGAAGCTTTTATTTCTTATGCAAAGTGCATTGTGAAAATTTTATCCTATTTTACCAATATATTTAATTTAGAACTGAAGATTAATGTGTATCTTAAACAATCACTGTATTGCAAATGCAGTCTCATTCTTATTTTGGTGTGTCTTCTTAAGTATTTATTGTTGTAACAAAATATATATCAAACATGTGGAGAATGTAAATTGATTTGTTTAAAAATGGAATGTTTATTAGAAATGTGATATCTTAAAATTTTTTTAATTCAAATTTAATAGAGATTTGAGTTGCTGAATGTTAAAATTTCTTTTAGCTATACATTTTATCAAACATTTGAAAATTATATTTAAAATAAGTTTTTTAAATTTATAAATATTGGTAGAAATTGCTTTATGTTTCATTTTGTACATCTGTCATTGTAACCTTTTCATGTGTTCCTATTGTATTTATATCTATTCTTAATTTTTTAAATTTATAAAAATGCTTCATGTTTAAAATAAAGCTTTAAGTTAAATTTTTTTTTTTTTTTTTTTTTTTTTTTTTTTTTTTTTTTTACAATTTAACATAGAATAATGTGAACATATTATTCAAATATCCATAGTTGTTTAATAATTTTGTATCAATATGTAAAAGAATTTTCTATGTTCTATTGAAAGTAAAATCATGTTAAACTATGTTGGATTTCAAACTGTCTGGTGAAATTAATTTACATAGTTTAACTGGAAACTCATGTTAAACTATGTAAATTAATTTCACCAGAATAATTATCTCAAATGTAAAAGCACCAGATTTGATGAACATATATGTTTAATAAATGAATTTCTTAGACAACATGTTGTTGTTAAATGAAAAACATTTAAATATTTTCAAATTCATTTGCTTTTTTAATATAATCCTGTCGTGCTAAAATACCAATTTATATTAATTTTCAGGCTTGCAAATTTATTAGCAATGACAGAATACTTTTGTACACATTGTTGTCTGGATTGCTTGTTTGGGAGCATAAATATGAATTTATCAATTGTTATGAAAATTTAAATTGGAAGGAAGCTCTCTCTTTGCAGCTGTGGTAAGATACTTTTAATAATTGCTTATTTTATTTATAGTTTTTCGAGAAATATTATTTGTCAGTTTGTTGTTTATGCTGACTACAATTTGAAACCAATTTCAGTCATTGCAAAACCTATTATGCACGCTTTCCAAAATATAGATCTTTAACATCATTAAAAGATTTAAATAAATTTCCATTATTAGGTATTTTTTATATTATCATGATTTCCCAATTGCTATGTGGAATTCAAACAAATTTTTGCCCTAAAATTAATAATACACTTTAAAAATGTATGTCCCTAAAGTAGTCTTATTGATAAAAGAAAAAGCTTACTTTTTAATCATCTTGTAATGATTGAATGGTAAATATTTGACTTTTAGGTTTTCACCTATTTAATGAAAAAAAGTATTGTATATTAATTGGTCAAATTTGCAATTTTTTGGATGGGAAGTAATTAAAATGTTCAGATAATTTATATAACGTTATTCAGGGTGTGTATAGTGATCTTTTTAGGGTTTGTAACTTTAATAATATACCTTATTCAATAGAAATAAGCTTGTATGTCTCAGCCATAACTTGGTTCTTCATAAAGTAAATCATTAATTTTGTAATTTTTCTATTTTGTTTGCTTAACATAAATTGATTTTTTTCAATTAAAGATAACGTTTTGCACTTTCTTTGTACGGAAACATTTCTTATCTTTGTTCTATTCAATATATAGGTACCATTGCAATCCCAACTCAAGCATTCAAGAAGCAGTGAAAGAATATGATCTTTCATTTCAAGTTAGTATTTTTAAAATAACTTTCTTTAAGTACCTTTGCTTTTCCATTTTTATAATCTGTAAGGAACTAATTGCTTTAACAGTATTCTTTTATTATTGTTTAAGACAATATTCATTTTTCAAGTTCATAATCGTTGTCATATTAGATGCCAGTATCTTTATTCCTTTATTTAGACTTAGTATGCTATTTAATTTTAAAAATGATATGCTTGAGGAATATCAGATCTTATGTTATTCTTTCAAAAAGCTATAGAAGAATTAAGTGTTTATATGAATAAGTTAATAATTATAATAAAATTTCTAAAAGGAAAAATTTAATAAAAATGCGTATTCAGTTAATATTCATATACTACTGCACATTAAATTCTGTTAAAAGCTAGAAACTTGCATTAATAAAATATTTGCTGTTTTGTGAACTTGATTCAATTTTATAATTTTGAATGTGCAATTCTTTATTTTCCAATATTTTTCTGAAATTTTTATTCAATCTTGAAAGTAAACAAATTCTTCATTTATAAAACTTTCTCTCTTTGCTTAGGAGAAATATTCTATGCCACCTTATCCACCTTACTTGGAAAATTTTGGTGTTGATATAAAAGATCCAGAAACCACTTCTGAATATGACACTTGCTATCATCTTCTCAAGTTATATTGTGACAGAAGCCACCGATTTGATCTTTTGTTGATGCCAGAAACATATACTTCAGATCACTTGGATTATAGGCTGAGGTATGTCTATTTTGAAATTTATTCTAATGTTTAAGTAGAATTTTAAGTTTAAATTGATACAAAGTTGATGTGTGAAGACGACATAGTAAAGTTGGACAACAATATCCTCTAGTTTCTTCAAGAACTGAAATTGCTTGGTTCTTATAAAAAAATTCATTTATAGAGCAAAATATAGTTATTTACAAAATTATAAACTTTATTTTCTCAATTGGTCAAAAGTATTGCAACTTTTAAATAAAATTTTAGTAAATATTGTTATTTGTTAAAAATTATATTATTTTGGGGTATTTCTGCAATGGAGGCAGTGTATCAATTTTGAAAATATCTTAAAATTGATTGATATACTCAAAAAAAAATTTTTATTCTATGTTAAATTTTATTATTTGAATTAAAAATTTTGCTATTATATGCTTTGCGCCTCATCATATCCACATTTTAGGATAGTGAATTTCGGAGTAAAAAGCTGTTTTTGAATAATGGAGAACAGTTGCATTGTTGTCAAGGTGGATTCATGGAAATTCCCTCCCTTTCAATATGTAATACCCTTTCTCAATCCATGAAAAGTATTTCCAAGAGGCAAAACATTTCTATTACTTAAATGCCATACAACAGACTTCAAAAATAATCCATTCCAATAATTATATCTTATGTTTTTGCAATGGTGTCCTGAAATATTTACAAAAATGATTATTTGAAATACTTATTTAAAAACACTTTATAATTTGTAAGATTAAAATTGAAGTATTAATTTTAAATATTCACATTTCTTTTTAACAATGAAAATATATTTCGCTATAAATAAGAAAAAACTGTAGAAATTATATCCAAATATTCCTATTTCAAATGTTGTAACATTTTAATTTTGAAAGAAAGGGGAATTTATGAAGAGAATAAATTTCATCACATTTTTTATCAATTCATTCAGTTCTTTAAGTTGCATCACACTCTAACAATTATTCTACTATGTTTGCTAGTGATTTGCTGCTAGTTTATCCTATATACATTTTGTGTTTTTAAAGCTCAGAAAATGTCCAGATTTAAAAACAGGTTTGTGAATAATATAGAAGAATACCTCACTGTAAATGTTAAGTTAAAAGTCTGTTTCTCTTTATTTTTGTTTCAGTATTTAGTTTCGGGTTTTACATCTGTCACCATTGCACCTAACACTTTAAAAGTTAACTCTATTAAATTTGTGTTCCGTTAGTTTTATTAAATTTGTTTATAGTCATAGTCACTGACATCAGTATTTGTTATATTAAAATAACATACTTTCATAATCATTCTGATTTTTATGTATCAAAGTTCTGTAAAAAATATACTATAAAAGTTATATTTTATTCATAAATTAAGTTTATATTTTTATTTTTTATTTTATGCACAGATATTTGTTTACTAATTCAGTTTTTAACATTCAATCCATAGCTGGTTCTTGCATTTGGCCTTATCCTCTATTGGCTATAACTTGTCAACTGACTTGTCAGTCACCCTTCACTTGAATTTTGCTTCTCAATTGGAATCCTTAGATTTGTGGCATTGGGCAATATTTGTTGTCCTCCACCATTCTGATGCTACTTGGTAAGTTACTGCTACTTATTTTTCAGGTATTATAAGAATTAAGAAACAGTAGTTTGATAAATGTTTATTTTGTATGCAGGAGAGTTAAATCTGTGAAGGACATCCTACTACGAAATGTTACTTTGGAGAACAACAAAGAGTTGTCTGAACGTGAAAATTTCATTGTAGAATCACTTCTAGTTCCTTCAGCATGGATCTATGAAGCTAAAGTAATTTATTAATATTTATAATTCTTAAAAATTTTGTAGTTATGTACAGAAATAATGTAAAGAAAGTCCTGAAAATTTGTTAATTTTCTTTGAAAATGAGTACTATGAAAATTTGATTAATTTCAAAATACTACCATCATAAGAAGGAAAAAATAATAAATTTAAAGAAACAAATAAAATCTATATTATGTAATATATATATATATATATTTACTAATTTGAAATATTTAATGAACTTCCTTAGTAATTTATGTTTAGAATAAGTCTAAATATGGTTTTTAAATAAAATGAATACATAATTTTCTTAATTTATTACTTAAATTTTCAGACTTAATTAAAATGTATTTAATGTGATTAAGACTATTATATTTCTAGATATTTATGTTTAACATTATCTCTGTATTTTTATTATTATTTCTGCCACAGAATCTAAAGAAATTTGAAAGCTTGTTGGAAAGTGATAATAAATTAACTTTTGATCAAAAACCTTAATTTACAATTGTAACAACTCTGATTTTTAAATTTTGAATTTAATATGTAATGCATTTTGTTTATATATGTATATACCTTAATATTTTTGTATATATATTACAGGCTGTGAAAGCTAATAGTTTTGGTAACAAAGCTGAAGAAGCATGGTATTTATTGAAAGCTGAGCAGTGGAGCAAAAGCCATAGTATTGTTATAAAATATTTAGCTTCCAGTGCTGTTATCAATGGTAGGTTTTTTTTAACATTCTTTTCTTTTTTTAAATTTTTACTCTAACCCCTTAATGCATTTGCTCATCTATGACATTAGCGAAAGTTTCTGGTAAATTTACAATTTTAATAAAGGCACAAGATTAATATGAATAGTATAAGGTAAAATAATATAATAAAGGTACAAAATTGCCTTTGTCTCCACACAGGCAATCTTGTACCTCGCATTATTTTATTTCTAATGCCCGTCTGAGATAGTTCTAGTAAAAATAGATCAATTATATTATAATTAAACTTATTAAATTATAAAAATGAAACATTAATTATATTGACAATCTCTTTAGTGTGTAAGGTATCATGTTATTGGAATTGTAAAAAGCACTAAAACTCCATCAAAACAAACACCTTTCACATTCAATTTGAGTTTCCAGAATCATGTGTTTGAAATATTTAATAAAATTTTAAAAGAGATTTTTTATGATTTTTCATAACAGTTTGATTATTTAAAAAATATAATTTAAAGAGTTGAATAAAATTTGATTTAAAATCAATCAATTTTGATTATCATATACTTAATATATATTTTACCTATTTAAATTTAGTTATGCCTTGTTACTTTGTATAACTAAAAAATAGTTTTTTTTTTTTTAATTACTATGTTTTTTAAGTTATTTATTATTTCAAATGACAAAATAAACTGACATTATTTAGGAAATTATAAATGCT
>JAPDSC010042269.1:0-10061 GCA_026290005.1 Latrodectus geometricus
ATTCATTACAAGTGTTTGGTCAGTTGAGTTCTATTGTCAGGAATTCAATTGCGATAAATTAAACAAAGAGACATGGAAATAAGGAAATAATATTTGTCTTTTCGCCCCGAAATTTTATTGCTTCCTGGTACGGTCAAAAGTGTAGTGAAAAATCAAGGAAAAAAAAATAGACACGCTTGAGAAATAGCTTCGAAATACTGTTCTTTTCTGAAGGAAAACCTTCTTTAGATAATTCGCAAACCCAATACGACACAACAGTGTTCTTTTCATTCAAGTTTCTTGTTGCAAACAATATCAACGCCCAAAAAGCCTTTAAATGTGAATGAGTCCCCTTCCATCCAAAGAAAAGATCTTCTTTTATCATTTTTTTTAAAGAAAACAGCAACTCCCACTACTAGCTTGCATTTTAGGTGTAAGAGCCGTTCGGTTAATCACAGAACTACAAGTAAACTCCTAAGGTGAAAACGTGTTTTCCCACCTCTAGATTAATCTGGCAGCAATTCATTTTCAGTGTGATTCTCCAGTTTTTGGTAATTAAATTTTTCTGATTAATTTTAAAGTAATACGTAACTAATTTTAATTATTTTTATGAATATTTTCTAAAAAAATTGTTCTTGTTAAATTTTTTTTTAAAATAAATTTTTATAACTTCATGGATTTTTTAAATGTGTTATATTTTAATGAGTATGTTAATGCTACTGAAGATATTTCATCATATAATATGACATGGAACAAAATATATTTTCCTGTTTTATATATTTTAAAATATTTCAGCTCAATTACCCTCTTAAATCTTCTGTCACGTGATAAAGTCAGTTTTATGAATCTTATTCAATAATTTTTCAATCTTCACTGCTTTTAATGTTACGTCGGGACCACTTAAGAAATTTATTTTTAACAGCATAATTATCAGTATAAATGTTTTCATTGTTTACTGAAAAAATGTTCTTTTTTTCTTCTTAACAGTCTGTATTTTATTAATTATTTTTAACATTAAAATAATTGACTTTTGTTGAAGTAATTTTAAGACGTGAATCTTTTTCAGTGAAGATCATGCCATATTGGATTTAATATAAATCTATTTTGAATGAAGTAATTACAATGAAAACAGAAATTTTCTAGTTCTAAGGAAATTACTCTAGCATGAGGTTCTCAAAAGATTTAGAAAAACAGTAATATTAGTTGTCAGAAAAAAATCAACGTAGGAAACTCCCGTAAGATAAGACTTAGTGAGAATAATGAAGGCAAATTTAAGAATATAGTATCAATATTAGATACTCAGAAAACAATATAGGATGATTTTGGTTAATAATTTCAATATTAGACTTTAAAACTTGGGTATTTCATATTTTTTAAAATTGTATTTTATTATAAAATTCATAAATGTAATGCTTGTAAATTTTTTTCTGTAAGAAATGTTAAACTCTAAATTTATACTTGTCGTTATTTGTAAAATAACTGACATTTTTAATAATTGAAGTAGTTTTGCATAATTACATTCACATATGTAGTTGTTTATTAGAATAATATTATATTCATAAATTATGCTAAAAAATTTTTTAGATGTACTATTCCAATTAACCTTTTTGATAAATTGTTTTCCTTAACCTTAAATCGCTTCTAAGATACTTTTATTGTGTTTCAATTAATGGCGTTATATGAAATTTGGTTTTATACGTTTATTATTGATAAGAGATACTTATGTTTTTCTTACAATAGTTTGTCGTTTGCACACACTCTGGATTCATTTATCATTTATGACCAAATATTTTTTTTGTACGATAGAAAACTTCGTCTGCACATCGTCTTACCTCGTATTATACATAATTCGGCTATCCGTCACATGTTGGCTCAAATATTTTCTTTCATTTTTTGCATTAATAACATCTTTGAAAATATGAGAAAAAGTAGTACTTTTAATGCAATTAACTTATCTTGTAACGAATATGCTTTTTAAAATACGTATTATACATCTTTCCTTTCAAATATGTATTTTATTTTATTGAAAAAGAAGTGCTTTGCTTTATCAATGAATTTTTTTTACTTTGATTTTTGCTGCACAGGGGAAATTATCATATTGAAAGCTTCATGCTAGATGGAGCTACACATATGAATCATATCGTTTAGGAAATTGTAAGGCTTTCTTCTATTAATGGTGTCAATATTCCTCTATCAACAGAGTCGAAAGTAAGCCGAGAATGCATAGTTTCAGCCATTGCAATCAGTGGGTAATTTCCCAATGAGGAAAAATCTTGGGCCAACATCAGAATAATAGCTATTTGAGCATTATTTTAGTCTGATATTTGTAACCAGTTTTTTTTATACATTTTATCTAGGTTAATTTACATTTTGTTATGTATGAAATAGCAATATGGCATATACTTAGACCAATATTATATACACTTATGGACCTTCTCTTTATATATATATATATATATGGTCAACATTCCCTGATGAAGATGGCCATGGCCATTTAGTATTTCATTTACATTCCTTTTAATTTATTCATTTATAATCATTTAATTTGATTCGTCTTGTAAATTTCATTTTATATACTGGTTATATGATCTACCTTTTGTCACATTTAAATAATCTAATATAACTATTTTATTGTATTTATATTTGTTACAAATATTAAACAATTTTCGAATATATATATATACATATATGTCCACCCTTTGTGATGTAGCTTATTTCTTTGATAATAAAATATCTTAATTTGAATTGTCAACCTGAAAAAATTGTTTTAATATTTATTAACACATAAGCTTATTTTTTTCACTTAAAAAGTTGCATTTTTAAATCTTACATAAATAAAATAACTATTATTATTCTGTTATTTAAATAGATAACAGTAAATTACCTGCCTGTTATCTATTTAAATAACAGATCATTTTTAATTGATGAAAACTAAATTACGTAAAGTGGAAATTAATATGAAAAAAAGTTAAGTTGAGAAATAATCTTTAAGTATTTATTATATTTTCAAAGTGTAACTGTCTCAGCATGAAATATACCTGTAGACATGATAATTGTCATAACACAAAGAGTAGACCTGTAGACTTGATGTCATAACACAAAGATTAAACTTAATCAAATCAAGTTAGAATCGATTTGATTGGATTAAAGTTAAAAAACAAGTAGCATATTTTTACATTGCTGAATCCCATTATGATATGGTAGCCCAAGCTTTTAATTTTTGTGCATCAAGCTGAAATCGCATCTTTATATTTTAACTCATTTTTATTCCTTTAAAAAGAGTATTTTTCTGTCAGATGAATTCCAATTAAATAAAAGATAAAGTGTTATATTTCTTTTGGGAAGACACTATTTAAAGTTAAGCTAAATTTGCTACAAGTTAGAATAATGCAAAGATTAAGAACTTTTTAACAATAATTTTTTGTCCCAAATAAAGAAATTACGGTAAATTTTTACTTAGCTTTTTTCAAATTATTGCTGATTATTTCTTTCTATATATGGTGGTTATTTGTAGAAAAAAATGATTTCATTTTTAAAAAAAGAAAATCATTTCTTTCTACGTATATGATTCCAATGAAACAAAAAAGAATCTCATAATTTTGTTAGTATTTCCGGCATTAAATTAGTATTCTTGTCTTTAATGGAAAAGTATGAAAAATTTGTTAAATATTTCGAAGTGTAAATTACTAATTTTTTCTTAATATATGTATATATTACTATTTTAAAAAAGAAATAATATACAAAATAATATATTTCATATTGTATGAATTTGTGAAGAATATAATTATTTTAAATGGGAAGAGATGTAAGAACTCGATTTTAAACGCCCTATATGAACAGTAGTACCATTTGTAACAATTTTTATCAAATAAAATATATATACACTATATAAGAAAAAATGCAACACATTGAACACGCAGAAAAATATGTAAGTTTTAAGGTGTGCATTGTGCGCGAAGTACGTAATATTTTATTCGTATAAATAAAAATATACGAGATGGAGTCTACAGAATCGACAACAATTGTATTGCTCTATCAGCCAGAATAATCTTTTTGTTTTACCTCAGAAATATTCAATACTGCGAAAGCCGTGACGGCTTGGCACTTCCAACACACAAGTGAGTATACTAAATGTTAAATGATAGAAATGAGTCTAAAGTCACATCCGTTCGCGGATCTTTCATCAATCAAAAAATGTTTAAACGTGACTAGACATCGTTTCCATAGGTTGCCAAGCTCTTCAGAAAAAGAATTGTGACAAATGATTGAGATAGAATATATAAATATCCCTCAGAAGATAATGCTCACACTTTTTGAGTTTATATCTAGACATGTTGCTGAATGTATTGTCAACAAGTTAAGACTCTTTCAACAAATTATTGAGCATATTGTATAATCGTTGTACTTATAAGTGCATCATCGTATTAAATAGTTACACTTTGTTACAGTGTAACTCATTTTACCGATTTTTCATTCCTTTCTGACCATGCGCACGTTCTATGTATTACATTTTCATTATTATGTAGTATCTTTTTGTAATATAAATAATATGTTTTATTTTTCTTCATACCCGGAAACTGTAATTACCAAATTTATGAATCTACTGAACTAACATACCATTTTTAAATCTTATTAAGAGCTTAATTGCAAATTAAAAAAAAAAAAAGAAAAATATTTGTTTATTGCCTATAAACTCAAGAAACTAAAATGAATTGTACATAAAAAAAGAAATTAAAATAGTAATAAATAACAAATGTAATAAGATTTTTTCAGATTTATTGACTTTCACTGAAAAGGACGGAATTCTTTTTTCTTTTTGTCATCAAGTTTTTTAATGTTGGGAAAGTAGATAAAGGCAGCCATTCAAATATGGATGCCAGGAGTTCATCAATAAGACTCTTTCTAGCTGGCAAATTAAATCTTATACAGATGTATAGCGCCTGGACCAAGATTAAAAAGTTTTCTTTTCTTAAGAAACAAGAATCCATATGTTTCCTGAGTTTGAAAAACTGACTTTATAGATAATTTAATTTGAAAATTAATTAATTTTAATTCCACGCGGCAGAATTGTCTTCTTGAATATAAGTTATTCATGACACAAATAAGGAACTGTTCAATAAGAATCTGTTAAATTTACTTCTCTGATATGAAATAATTTTAATGTATTGTTTGCTGGTGCAAATATTATTGAAGTGATCTCATTGGATTGAGGAATCAAGGTTAGGCAACCAGAATTTTAATGCGAGGTATTGAATTTATCTCCACGAGCTACTGTAGTTCGTAAACTATGATTTGGAGATCATTGAATTAAAATGATAATCATTAAGACATTTTGAGTATGCATTGTTTACTATTTGATGTGATAAAAATGATGCCTTATTTCACATTTATTTACTTGCTTTTTTTCCCCCCTCACTCCGTACATCTTTTTATGGGTGGAAGTAGCAAATTCTAACTGATAACAGAAATCAATTTTTTTAACCGACAGATAAAATATGTGACAGACTTTGAATTCATGAAAGCATGCGGAATTGCAAAACCATCAGTTTGTTTTTGTAAATCCTCTGGAATAGTAAGGAAAACGTGTTTCAATTTTCATGTAAATTTGATCAATTATTTTCTAATTGAATATTATCATACGCTATCTTCTCACTTTCTTATCTATAGAGCTCTAACGGCTTCTTACAAACTTCAATGAACTTAAGGACAACGAGTGCCAGATTTCATTTGAATACATGAAATGTTGTGGAACGAACGATCTAATATTGTGTGATTGATGTAGTGTTCGACATATCTATACGAGTTCGATTGAAGTTTTGTTTTACATATTCCCAGTTACGGAATAAATGTATACCCAAAATTTCACTCTTCTTTATAAAAGGGATTCGAAGAATTAACTCTATGTAAAATTGCACGCCGTTCAAAAGGATGTAGAACAAGGTTAGAAAGAGACGCAAAAAGAGGATAAAAATGAATTTCTTATTATCTTCAGAAGTTAAGAAAACGTTGCAAGATCTTGCCACGTGAGAGTAAAAATAGGACATGTTGTGCAATCAGGAGAGCACTTAAATTAAAAATTGAGTGTTTAAAATTAAATTAATTATAAAATTTAAATGTTATTCCTAAGTTTAATGGGAATGATTAAATAGCTCCTCACTTGAGCGTTTTCACAATATAAGAATAACAAAAAAATACCCAAGAATTGGAGTTTATTAAAAAAATTTTATTTTAGAGAGAATACTAAAATTTAACATCCGATTCGTAATTCAAAGAGTTGACAACGAAGACAATTTTCTTTTTTGGAAATGAGTATAAATTGCTTGGTTGTTCGAAAAACCACTTGAAATCGATACCTTACATTATAAACACGGGGACTACATTATATTCAAAGAAAGAAAAGTTACATCAATATAGTAATTATATTTCCATTAAAACCAAAAATATACGTTTATAATTAACTCTCACAAAATTTAATATCATAGACAATGCTTTACTTTATGGTTTGTAACTTAAACTTAGGGTAAAGTACTTTATGGTTATAAAGCAATTTTATAGTTTTGAAATTAGTAGAGATAAAATTGTATAACCTTTTTTAAAGATGAACTAGATTCTTTTTTTTGTTTTTGAAATATTATTGGTACAAATAAGTATCCAGAGAAAAACCCTATCAATTCAGTTCCCATAAAAGAAAATTATATTAAAAAATATTTTTTATCGTAAAAAATTCAAAGTTTTCAAATAAAATTTTTTTTAAGGAAGATAAATGAGTTATATTTCACCAAATACCAGTCATATAGTTTTATATATGAATTCTACCTATATTGAAACAAAAATAAAACTTGAAAAAATAAATAAAGAAAAAATAATTCTTATAAAAAATAAATCTTTAATAAAAAATAATTATAAAAAATAATTCTTCTTTTTTTCCTGTTTTCGATTTTAATTTTTAATGAAATAATTTTGGTTATTTTTTTTGAACTTTTTCATTCGTAATTCGTAAATATGATACATTTTTTTATTCAACTTATTAAATTATTTGATTTCTGGCTGATCGACGCTATTGAGGAGAAAATTTCTAGTTTATATAAACCCTTTTGTTTTACACGCTTAGCATAATCTAAGAAAGAAGTTGTATCCAGGAGAAGAATTCTCTTGTGCAAAAGGTAATCGTTTCGGTAACTGATTAAACTTAAGTTTATTGCGCTAAAATGGCATATGCACGTTAAAACTATTTAGGGTCCAACTAGAGTGTGATTTCAGTTAAAAATCGAACTCCTCACTTGACTAGTAAAACAAAATAACATTAGAATAAAACAATGATTGGCTATGTTCAGCGGCTTATTTCAAAAGAAACAGGATATGGAAAAGAAAAAAAAAATCAAGACTGACTTGTACTCTAAAATCATGCAAAATAAATGCTCCAATATCGAGTTGTAATTAACTTTAATTCCGTTGTTATAGGTTCATTCGATGTCTAAGCGATATGTATCAATGATTTGTTTATTAGCAAAGTATTAAACAATTTTCAGACATTTTCAATATCATTATAAACTATAAAGTAGCAAAGTATCTTTATTTTTATATCTTTGATGTATGACGGATTTCGAAATAAAAGATTACTCTTCTCCGTTACGAAAATAAAATAGGTTTTAAAAAAATATCGACATAAAGTTATTTTTGAAATTTAAGAAATTCATATGAATTTTTAATAGTTTTTCGTTTACAATATTTTTTTGTAAAATAAAAGTATATATTGTTTTATTCAGAGCTAGTAATGTAAATTCAACTTGCAGTAATAATTTTTATATTATATATGTAGCAAAAAAACTATTTCCAAAAACAAATAACATAATATTATAAAAGCAAAATTAATAGAGAATTCATTTTTTTCTATGATTTATTTCAGTATAATGAACATCTCAAATATGCTGCAAAGTTTCTATAAAGGACTTTTTGATTTTCTTATTGCTATGCTTCCTACCCAGCTTCTCTGTTGGATATTCTGTCTGGAATCATGACATCATGATATAGTTAGTTAGGGCGTGCTGGTCTAGTTAGTTAGGGCATTCGTTCTCGTTATCGGAAAGTTGTAAGTTCGAAACCCAACCTAAACAAAGATCAGTCGTGCAATGTACTCCATGTGAAATGATACCACTGAGGGTAACAGGCCAAGTATTGAGGAGTCTTCTGCTTGGTCCCTGCTTCTGAATTAAGAAAACTCCCACTCGGTTCCTTCAATCTAATTGGTAGAGCCCAACTCAAGGCTATATACAGGGAAGCATGCTGTTGCAACAACAACAATATGACGTATATGGGACGTTATTTTGATGAATTAGGCAGCCTTTATTAACGATGCACTTTTGCTTTAGCAAATTTATCATAGACGTGGACTTCAAAAAGAATGCTTGAATGCAATTTTTCCTTAAGAAATACCCATTAGAAATGGAAGAATTTTGCACTCTAAATTTATAGGTGCTGATGGAATTAGAGTTCGCTTTGGTTTATCGATACATATATATTTTCAGTTTCAACTTCAATTAGATATATTGGAAGAAATAATGTTGTATTTAAGAATGTTTGAAATAGTATGTATACATTGACAAATGAACAGTTGAAAGAATTAATTTGTGAAAGAAAAAGTATAAAAATTAATAATAGTTTCTATTAATTTCATAATTTTTTTCATCATTTACCATTATATTTCCACTTGTATTTTAATAGAAACTTCATATTACGGCCATTTATACACATAATTGTTACCTTGTTGAAACTACAAGAGATAATTAGAAGCATTTTATTACAAGGTAATGCCGATCATTAACACCTTCTTCCTGGCTTTTACAATAACATCAAGAGCACAAAATAAAGGTACTTTTAGCTTTACAAGGTAAAAAATACAATAATATATCACCTCCCGCTTAGATGTACCTTTCTGTTGTGTACTTATATTTCATTCTGATTTAATGGTTTTATTCTTCAGTAAACAATCTAATGACTCTCTTTCTTCCTTTTTAAGGCCAGTTCGAACCCAGCTACCCACACACGTCGAGTGAAAGTCAAATCCTATTATAACAGCTTTGCCATTATGATGGGTGTACTTGAGAAAAGATGCTTCTGAATTTCTAGTTCTATCATGAAAGAAAAAAGTTGGTTTGCTTTCCTACATTTATTCCACCCTACTCTAATATGCACCTTCTTTTTACCAAATACAGTCAGCAACTGACCGTCATTTTGTTTCTTTTCAGGTAGACTTGTTGCCATTCACCGGTAGAATAAAGAACAGGTCAAGCGCGCATTTGGAATAATGAAGAAGTCTTTGGCTGAAGAAAAGGGGGCGTTGGCCTGGGCGGGATGCCGGAAGGTAAATGAGACTTATATATTTTCTTATTCCTTCCCTTGTCAAAAGCATTTGGTATTTTTTAAAATTGCGGAAGAAAATTGTCATAATCAAGGCTAGAAAGGAAATAATTCAAATGAAAAATTTTAGAAATACATTTTTAGATCTATTCGTTTTCTAAATATTAGATGTGTAATTTTATTACAATTTTAGAAATAAAGGTAGCAAAAAATTCTTATTGATAATATGCAGTATTTTAATAAATAATTCAAATATGGGTAACGGTAAGACGAGCTATGAATTTTAATTTGTAAGCTAAAGTTACACAAAAACTGAATGTGAAATTATTTGTCCAGTGAATTTTAAAATTACTATCTTACTATGCTACTTAGATTGAAAATACGGGTTTAGTGTGTGCCAACACTTTAAATAATTTTTACATAAAAGGGCTAATTTAACCGAGTCCTTCGGTTGGACACTAAACTATAACAATCATTCACACCTGAAGTGGGATTTGAACTAAATAACTGCCGAGACTAAGGACAGAAACAAAATAATCATCTGCCAGATTGACCTTACGGTTGTGAGAGCCCGACTATGGTATAGGAAATACTGCGCTGTTAAATCTTCTTTGACCCAACCAGACTTTGTAAGCAGGTTTTTGTGCTAAGCAGGTCTATGTAAGCTATTTGAAGCCGCTATGCTTTTATTGTGTGCATGGTGTATAGAGGATATACAAATTAAA
>JAPDSC010042275.1:0-18612 GCA_026290005.1 Latrodectus geometricus
ACGAAATACTGGATTTAATAAGCGGCCAAAAGATAAGGCTGTTGGCTTGTCCGTCTTTTCTATCCCTTTTATCTGGCGCGATAATCACATGATCAACTTGCATTTTACATTATTTGCATAGCATTTTCCGCTGCGCAATCTCCGAATGAACTTCATGGTGTTGCATTTTCTATGTTAGGCAGTGTATAAATAGAGAATTTTTAGATCTTATCAGGCATTAATAAATGATAAAGAAACATATTTCAGAATATATGAGAGTGTTATGAAGAACTGTTCACTATTGAATTTTGATGCATTAAAATGAATAATAAACACATGAATAAGTTACAGTTGTATAGATCAGTTTGCTAGTATTTTTCATTTTATATATATAAAGTCAGATTATCATTTAAAAATATTACCATCATACATTTATTGTAATTATTGATTACACTATTACTGATTTATGCTAATAAAAGATTATCATCAACTACCACAACTTTATGTTCATAGAGTCAGCTGAGGAGGATATGCTTGTTTTTATAAGGTACATTCAAAGCGTCTCCTTCAGCTGTTCACTGTAATTGACAGTAGATACCAATTAGAGAAGCACTAAATTTAACGTTTTTCACTTTCGAAGTCATATATTGAGCCAGGAAATATATTTATATTACACTGAAGTACCAGTAAAACATATTCAAATATATTCAAAAGTGATATACCATTAATTAACAATACGATACGTTAGACAGCACATATAGGTGTCTGCGAAGGCTGTTAGATCAGTTGTTGCCTCTACAGTGGCGGTAAAACTTTTATCTGAGAAATGGGATTTAACCTTCCGAAGTAGCGATGAAATTTGGATTTTCGCTTACCATCCTTTCAAGAGAATATCGACAATCCTATAAAACTGCAGATAGTGACATCACAGGAAAAATACATTGAAAGAACGAGATCTGTAACTACTGGCCTGGAGAATTCGTAAACTAGGTAGCTGGTCATAACTTACTCAAATTCTTACGAATTTCGTTGCTGAAGATCAACAAGTGTCAGCATGGTAATTATTCCAGAATCAATCCTAGCCAGTGTTGAATAATTTGAGAAGGATACTGCTATTCTAACTCCTATATGTATGTCTGTCAGAGTGGGTGCTTCGAAGTTTTTGAGGTTTTCTTCTTTGTTACACTTGAATACGGCCCACTATTTATGAAAAGTATTCCTGGAAGACAATTAGGCATAAGATATTAAAATGACTTACAACAGCTTAGGACGGCTGTGTCAAAATATGTTGTTCTTGAAGGAATTTCACACAATTTCTACATTTTCAAGACAAAACAGTTTTTTTTTTTTTTTTTTTTTTTTTTTTTTTTTTTTTTTTTTTGGAGTTTTTTTCTCCAATTGAAAATTAAATTCTAACTTCTAAAAACGAAGCACTTCACGAGAATTACTTCGCAGACAAGAGAAGGGATCTACTTGTGATTTTTTTAACTTTAGCTTTTCTTCTGCTGATTTTCTTTCTTGATACATAGAAAAATATTTCTTTGTAATGGACATGACTACATGTAACGCTATTAAACCTTTTATAGTAGGGATTATCAAGATATTATATGCAATATAACCTTGTAGTTGTGATAAGTGTCCATAAATCTACTAATACTTCCTTATAATAAATTGCTAACTTTCAATGGATTGTAATAATATTATTGAAAATTTCATCCATTTCCAAACCCATTGATTTCTTCAGTTAAATCTCTTGCTTTCTTCTTTCGATCGCCGTGTGAAGGTTTGATGCAGTATTATGCTGTGCTGGAAATTAATCAATTATCTTCATTTTACTTTTTTTTGTGTGAAAAATTTATAATAAACCAACACAGACCCACACACAAAAAACCCTACATTAAGTCTGCCATACACAATGCATTTCTACTTTTGTATCTACGAAGCAAAATGTACCATGTGAGGGGCATTATGAATGATTTACGAATATTCAAGCAAGCTCTGATTTTTCTTCCAACGTGGGGCTAATTACAGGAAGTAAACAGAAGCTACCTGCTGCCGCGTATCTCTTCCCATAGGGTTGTAAAATATTCTTGACAACAATTAGGTAAACTAATATTTACTGAAATTTCTTAGTTCGGGTTTTATTTCTTAAAATGCCTATGAAACAAATAATAGAAGAATTTACAGAAGTATACATACATAAATCTTATTTGCAGCATTGACTATAAGAATCAAATAAAAAAAGCGTATGAGAAATTATAAAATACTTCTAAATCAATGTAAATTTGCTACAACAAAAAACAAAAAATTGAAAATTTGTTATATCTATTATATGTTCATATGATGAAATATTACTCAGAAATATAATGAATTAAAACTATTTGATTTTCTATAGTTTATATAACAAATAGTTTAATGAATTGAAACTATTTGTTATATAAAACTTAAAACTTTAAAATCCAGTTAATGAATTTCATAATATTTTTTCCATTCAATTTAAGAGATTATCCTCTTTCCTAGTTTTAGTTAAATGAAAAAATACGAAAATTTCAAATTTAATCTATATTAGACCTAAAAGTAGTTTCAGGGTAAAGGACGAGTTAAGTCATGATATTTATTCACCACGATAAAAACAGAGATTAACTCGCCTATATGGATTCCTAGAATTACCCTACGATTTCGGAGTGTTAGCGCCGAGTCAGCAAACAATGGCGGATTTAAGCGATATGTTTGTTGACTTTGATGTACAAGATTGCAAGCCAATCAGAAGCTGTCTTACATGTCGTGTTCGGTTAACTCCAAAGTTGTTTTACACGGGAAATTCCCCGCTTCGTGAATAAGAATCAGCGAGAAATGCTAGAGTTGAGTTAAATCCGCGATAGGCTACACTCAAGTTAACCCGTGTTTGGTGAATACGGCCGTAAATGATTTTAAGAATAACATATTTTTAAAATATTCTTTATGCAGAACTTTTATAATTGACTCCCGTTTTCGGTATTCCTTGTACCAAACTTTGAGGAGAAATATTGTGGTAAATTTTAAATATCTTCATGCGTTCTACTTGTTGCCACAAAACGCACAGGCCCATTCAATCGTCCAAGAGATTTTAAAAAAAAGCATGAAGGTATTCCTTTTTATAATAAAATGTGTTACTCAGTCCAACAAACTTTTTACTATTCCTCATTCATCTTATTATTGATTAAGAAATTCTTATCTTCTGAGTGTATTTCTCTAATCAAATTAAGATGTAAAAGAACTTTTGCTGAATCAGCCAATTTTTTACATCATCACAATCCATAGCAACAGCAAGCAATATTTCAATACTTAATTTACTCATGTTACAGCTATGATAATATTTTTTTTAAAAAAAAAGGTATTTCTGATATTTAAGAATGAAGTATAATATATCATAAAATAAAAACTTAATGGAAGAAATTACAAGCAGACAAATGAGTGAAGCAATAAATAATAAAAATAGTCGTAAAACTGACTGAATAACTCTTTTAATTTATGAAATTTTTGGTGATTTTTGTTTTCAATTTGCAAGGTATACATTTTAACTCAAAAACAATAAATGTTGAAAAATTACACCCTTAAAAGTAACTTCCCCTTCTAGGTGTGCTTTCCCTACTCTGGTAAACAGAATTCGAAAGGACAAGTTGTATCGGGCTTTAGATGTATAGCCCACCATACAAGATCTATTCTGTGGAGGGCTGGCCCTCCATACATGATAGGATTTTGTGTTTGGATCACACTCAAGATGTCACATACATCTTGTTGGTTAGGGAATCAGATAGGGGCACCGTAGTCCTCGGCCCACATATGGGCTGTCATGCCACAGATTTAACATTTTTACTACTATTAGACCACATTGAATTGTTTGTGTATGATATATAAAATTACACATTAAATTGAAGTAACTCTATATGAAGATAAATATATTATTTCATCATCCTGAAAATTTATACTTAATTAAAAAAAAACTCAGTGCATTAGATATATTTTCTGTATGTAGATTTTTGAGTTAGTTATTATTATTATTATTTTTTTTTTTTGCGCAAATAATTTTTTTTCCCAAATTTTAAATGAACGTCATTGTTTGAGTGTGTGAAGATGTTTATCTTCTTTACCTATTCAATAATATTAATATCAATAAAGGTTTTCAAATCAAAATTTTCTTTTATAAATTCATTCTTGATGCAAAGTAAGAACCAAATTTAAAGCATACACACGCATTTAGTTATACAATTCCTATCAATTCAGAGTCACAAGTGCGATAATTGAAAATGTCTACATTTCATTTATTCATATCAATTAATTAATGATAGAATTTTCATTTGTTAAAAATTCTATATGTCTTACATGTAATTCAAATTATTTCTACTAAACATTATCGGCTTAACACGATACTGTGTGAAACAATTAACAATACTACAAATTTTATTTCGTATAAATATTTTTATCTTAAACAAAACAAGATGCATCATTAAGAAAATCTAACTATGGCTTGTGTGAATTTGGTGAGGTTAGAAAAATCTGTTTCGCAATTGACTTGACATTCAACTCAATGCAACATTTTGAAAATTATGAAAAGTGCAGAATTTAAAATATATATATAAAATAATTTATGAGTGCATGAAAGGAAAACTTACATAGTGTGTTAAGGCGGGATAATTTCAGAACCACAACATGAAATCAATAACTTAAATTAAATAATATAAATAAAAGTTCATATTGTTCATATATTAGTAAATTTGATAAATTATACTGTACCTGTATTGCATTTTCTCATTAAGAATTATGAAACATTCCATTTAAATATGAAAAATTAAATTTACTACCATGCAAAATAAAGGTTTTACTGAAAAGAATATTCTATTTAAATATTCTTAAAAAGTAATCATTCAAATAAATTGTTTAATTACACATTAAATATATATATATATATATATATATATATGTATATATATATAAATATATATATATATATATTCAATTTATAAACAGTAATTTTGATGTATTAATATTTTTTACTACGTGTAATATTCTATTTGACAGTTTAATTAGAAAATTCTATTTAACAGTCATAGCATCAGAATAGAATATTATCCAGTATCAAGCTGGAATGTTTTCGATATATTCAAATTAAATAATATATAACATTATAAAAGAATATTACCCAACGTCAAAATCGAATATTTTACGTCGAAGTGGAAAGTTTTTAGACGTTCAAATGCAATGTCAAATAACATTGTTTCGGAATATTATTTAAATTCAAAGTAGAATATCAAATAATATTTTTTAACGTTGAGGTATAATAAAATTTAATATTATCCAGATGGCGTCATTTTAGTATTCAATTATATTGTCAGGCAACATTTTATAATATTTATATACAAAAGTGGCCAATTAACATTTGCTGTTTGGATAATCTTCAATATTTCAATAACTTTACATTTTAGGATATATATATATATATATCTCCCTTTTCGTGAATTAGAAGACTGGATATGTATAAGTCTATACTTTCCATTCATTCTGCCACACTTCTGATTTCCAGATGCATTCAAACAGGTGGTGCATTATGCTCAAAATCTTACATTTTTCTTATAACTTCTAATAATATTACATCTGGACTAAGAAAATTTTTTTCAAAAGTGCTTTTTCAACTTTTAGTAATCTTGCTGAGGAAACCAGATCTTCATTTGTGTTCTTATTCTAATAATCTTCTTTAATTTAGTTTTTAGTCCTTAGCAAATTCTCAAAATAATCATTCCATCCTTGGGTTACAGTATTTCTGTTTTTTAATATCAATTCATAATTATTTTTGTTCTTGTTTTAAATAATATAATCTTGTAATCATTTACTTTTGTTCTTTTTTTAAAGCTTTTTCGTTCTATATTGATTCAAGAAATAAAGCATGGCTCTCATTTAATCTCTTTAGAAATTCAACATCTTTAAACGGATCTCTATAAAATTTAATTTTTTCTTTTTATGTATTCTCTTTTCTTGTTTTTAGCTTCTTTGAACAATTCGACAACGTTTCTAGAATACTTCTTTAGTATTATATTTTGATGACCTTTTATTTTACTTTATGTGTAGCCATTCTATATTCTTCATTCAGCCAATCTTTAAGTTTGGAGTTTTCTTCCTTTCCAATTACACAGTTACTTATGTTCTCAATAACATTATTTAAGGTTCTCCATTTATCATCAATATTATCCATACTTACGACTTCAGCTCATTTTAGTTTGATTAGCATTTCTGTCTAATCTCTTGATCATTAGGTTTTTACTCTTTTGCTTTTTCTCCTTATCTTTCCAGCAGTAGATAATTTGATAGTAATTTTTCACCTGACCTGGATGTGATCCGTATCAAAAATCCTCCGCGATAGGTTCTAAAATCATAGACATCTGCAGAATGCATTGAGTCACTAAGAATATAATCAAATTGATTCTAGATCTCTTCATTAGAGTATTGCTAAGTAATCTTGTAGAAATATTTGTTTTCAAAGTAGGCTCTAGAAGTTGTCGTACTATTTTCAGCTGCAAAATAAATTGTCTTTGATCATTTTTATTACTGTTATCCTGAAAGCTATTTTTTCTAACATATGGTTTTCTTTCTTGTGTCTTACCAAATGTTTGTTTCATATTCCCCAATCTGATATTTATGCCATATCTGACTACACTTTCTAGTTGTTCATATCTTATGTTCATAATGAAGCTCTTTTACCTCTTCACCTTTATCTTTTGTTGGTGCACGAATGTTAAGAAAGCTGTAATTAAAACTGTGTATTTAAGACAAATTTTACTTATTCTAGAAGATTTTTCAGCAAAGAAAACATTTGTATATGATAACAAAAAATTTACACGTGATAAAAAAGAAATGGAAGAAAAAAAATAATTCCTTCCAGTGAGCAAATCAATTCTGATTCTACTGTTAAATATGTTCACAAATATTTTAATAGAAGTCGTCTTCACATGCGAAAGATTATGGGTTTCATGTCTGAGGAACTGTATCTGACAACTTTGCAGGGAGAAGCTTTGAAGAGAAACTTTGCAGGATGTTAAGCTCCTAATGCGTTAGAGTTGACTCTATTCCAGTGGAAACAACTTCCATAGATATAACATTACATGACGTCAAGTTATTAGCATTTTAATACTTCTGTAGTTATTAAAGAAATATTTAAAATAGTTCGCGATTGTAAAAGTTTATTTTTAGTAATGTAAAGATAAAGTTAAGTTTGAGAGCGATCGGTATTTGATAACCAAATATTGATTGTAGTGACGTAATTTAGAATGACATGATAACTGTGCCAACACTTGTCGCGAAAATTGGAAATCGCGATAATCATAAAAAAGTCATTTGGCAACACACTTCAACGCCTCACTTAATCATTGGCGACATTTTTTAAAATAGTATCAAACACGTTACGTACACTAGGATTTTACCAGATTGCTTTTCTCGCTTACATTTTTAAGGTTGCTATATTTTTACCTGGTGAGTCCCAGATTTCATGATAATTTTTATTTGGGAATTTTGTCTGTAACCAAATTTTATAAAATCCGTCACCTTGCTATTTTTTTAAAATCAATTTTGTCGTTTGAATCATCATTTTTAATTTTTTTAGATGACAAAAGATAGAAGCCAATTGCTTAAGAATGTTTATGATTAAGTGGCGCTTTAGTTGCTACCGCCTGAGACGTCTGTCTCTCTTTGTAACTCTCTAGAAAAGGATGTGTATTACGAGCCCTTGTCTTTCGAGCCCAACTTTTGAAATGTATCTTTCATAATAAATTGTTATTATTTTAATTATACAGTCAACAGTTATCATTCGTGCTCCATACTATCCCCTAGTACATTGATCCTCATCACCGGAGAAATTGAATCAGGGATATTAAAGCAACGAATCGACAATGTGGAGCACTGAAAGTGAAATTGACCGTATTAGAACGATACTTTCCACGTAAAGTACAATGTTGGAAAATCCTTCTCACATTTAACTTACGTGTAATTGGATTCATTTAAAAAAAAAAAAAAAAGTTCACTCATGATTTGGATAAAATTAGGAAGGAATACTATCAAATTTCCAAAGCTGAAGAATTAGCTGGAATCGAAGTAGTCTTGATGGAATTAGAAAAAAGGATTGAAAACACTCAGATAAGTACGTTTTCTTTACTTAAAATTGCATATTTCTAATTTAAGCATTACAGGTGATAATTTTAAAGCACATAGTTCTCCATTACCTTCTATTCCTTTACCAGTGATTCACGGAAGTTATGAACATTTTAACAAATTTAAAACTGG
The DNA here is from genome assembly GCA_026290005.1 of Latrodectus geometricus. Taxonomy (NCBI): domain Eukaryota; kingdom Metazoa; phylum Arthropoda; class Arachnida; order Araneae; family Theridiidae; genus Latrodectus; species Latrodectus geometricus. The sequence goes on from JAPDSC010042275.1 coordinate 8,287, forward strand.
CTTTGAAAATTTAATTAATTACCATTCATATTTATCATTTTCTATATGTTTTATTTACGCTTTTTTGTACAGGGCAATTCCAAACTAATTGAAACTTCGGATGATAGTTATGAATCACTTATGAAATAATTAACTTATCGTTATGAAAATAAAAGAACTCTGGTTGTTATCCATATAAACCAAATAATACATTTTCCATGTATATAACACATGAATCCGCAAAATATTTACGAGAATTGTTAGATATATAGAATTGTTAGATGCTTTTCAAATGGTAAATTGTTAATAGATTTATTAATAACACCTTTTCCATTTTTACACTTGCAATTCTTTTTATTACACATTTATTTAGGTATAAAATTATTTATCAACATATTTATAACCATTTAATTGAGTCTTCTTTATATATTTTTCTATAGGAAAATATTGTAAGTTTTGAATATATTCATCTTCTCTCATATATACTTCTGGTTCAGTCAAATTGTTTGATTTCAATAAATTTAACAGCTGTTTATAAAACTTATAAGCTTGTTTATATTCACTCGTTTTAGCAAAAATATTTAAAGACTTATCAATTATTTCAATGACGCCTGTAGTAATATACTCAATGCTGATAAGGGAAGAAAAACGAATCCAGATAAACCAGATTCACTAAATAAAAATTTACCGACTGATAAGGAAACACTCAATTTATTCATCAGTTGATAAGACTTTCGATATATATAAACTCTCTTTTCCAAATATTCTTCCATTTATAAAGGCTCAAAATTTCTTCTATATCTCATATTTAGATTTACTAAATCCAGCATAAAGAAATCAAAACGTTTTTGAATTGCTTTCTTGTATAATTTTTTAAATTCTTCATTAGTAAGATTTCCATTAATTTCTCTAATAATCTGTTGGATTTCTCTAGGTTGTAAACTAAAGAAAATAAAATAATTACAATTCTTTCTTATATTAATAGGAGTAGAATATTATGATTGACCGAGATAAATAATGGATGCATTTTTCTTTCTTCCTCTGATAAACAATTCAGCTATATCGCTTTGATCTTTTTCAGTTATACAATCATCAAAAATTACTAGATTTTTCATACATGGATCTAAATCATCTACTTTTATGAATTCTTTGGAATCGGAAGAAAATAATACTTGTTCTTTTTTATATTTATTAAACAATTCCAACAATGATTCTTTTCTCTTTAGGTTCTTACAATTTACGATATCTTCTCTTTCAATATCACTAAACATTGTAAAATTTTCTTGCAGTGTTATATATTTTGGTTAATAAATATATTTGGCACATACAAACAAACCATCAAATTTCAAATAGTCATATATTAAATTAACAATCAAATTAGTTTTTCCCGATCCTGAACTGCCTAGAATTAAAAGTCTAAAAGGATGTTTTGGTAATGAAGGATTTTGATTTTCATCTGTAAATTCTTCAGGTTCCGTATAATCTTTTATTTTTATCATTTATTTATTTTTAAAATATCTACTCGGAGTAAAAATTAATCTACTCGGAGTAAAAAATAATCTACTAGGAGTAAAAATAATCTACTCGGAGTAAAAAATAATTTACTGATAAATAAATTAATGTTATTGAACGTGAAAGAAATAAGAAATTAAAGCAACAGATTAGAAACGAGTTAGAACTAATAAAATTACAATCTGAAAAAATAAAAAATAATGAAGTTAAACTTGAATCCGATTTAGGTATTGGAAAATCTTTAAAAGAATTTCATAAACCAGTAATTGAAAAATTACAAGACCAGGAAACTTCAAGAAAACAAAATCTTGAAAGTATTCGATATGCTATAAAAGATTTAGCAGATAATATGTCTTTTATATCTCAACATGAATCATCTAAACAATTGGAAATAGATTATTCTTCAGATCCTGGAAATTTAATAGATAAAGCTGAAGGAATAATAAGGTTGAATTTTAATAAGGATTTAGATCTTAACTTACTTAAAAAAAAGAAGGATTAGAATTACCTTCTGAGCTTTTAAATAAAACGGATGAAGAGTTAGAGGAAATAATTAAAATAGCTAAATCTAAATGAGATGATTATAAAAGACTTAAAGGAAATTTAACTAAAAACAGAAATTATGAGACTAGTGAGAAGAAAAAACGAAATATACAAGATAAAATCAATGAAGCCGATTCTAACATGAATGGTTTAAAAATGTACATAAAAGCATTGAATACTCTTAAAGCAGGAAATGAATATATAAGCAGTGGTATATATAAATTAGATGAATTAACAAGTAAAATATGCAAGGGTTCTAAGTCTAAAAAAATTTATAATCAAATAGTTATTACATTAGATAAACTTTTAAAAGAAGGAACATTAACAAGTGATTTTGTAAAAGAATATTATAGAAAATTTTTACTTTAAATAAATGTATGCCGCAAAGAAAGTTTATTTGAGTGATAGTCGAATTTCAAAATTAAAATCTGGATATAAAAAAGGAGAAGAAATTTCATTGCAAATAGATAAAAGTAAAACTCCTAATTATGATTTACATCTTACCAATACACAAATCAATCAAATTGCAAAAGGTAAAAGAATTACAATTAGTAAAACTCAATTACAAAAGACTGGAGGATTTTTACCATTCTTGATTCCTATTCTAACATCTTTAGGACTTGGAGCTGCTAGTGGTGCAGCAGGATGGGGTACTAAAAAATTATTAGATAAAATTTCAGGATCTGGGATTAAAAAAAAAAAAGTTGTGGAAAGGGGGTTTATCTTCCCTCGGAATATCCAACAAAATAATAGATGAAAATATGAAAAACGAAAAAGGATTTAGAGGTACATTTACTATAGATATGCTACCTAAAAGTGTAAGAAAATTTGAAAACGGAATTATTAATTTGGATGTATCTACATGTAGTGGAACTCACTGGGTTTGTTATTATAATGATCCAATATATGATTTTGTAGAATATTTTGATCCCTTTGGAGAATATGAATTTGAAAAAATAAAAATTAAAAATGATTTTCTTCCTACAAATATAGCAAATTATTTGAAAACTTCGGGAAAAGAAATTCGTTATAATTCTAGTTTTTTACAACAACCTACATCTGTAAAATGTGGTTTGCATTGTATGAAATATATAACTGAAAGAAATAAAGGTAAATCACCTATTGATATTTTATATTCATTTACTCAAGAACCTAGCATTTCCAATGAAAAAATAGTTACTTATAAATAAATGAAGTACCTCATTTTAGATTCTAAAAATGTTAGTAAATCAGAAGATTTTACTATTGAATATTCTAACCCTTTTAATTTTAAGGAAATAGCTCTTCAGTCATTTTCTATGTATATTTCATGGAATAATATTACTGAGAAGAAGAATAAATTTTCATATTTTGATGGTAAGAAATGGATAGATTTTACTATTCCAAATGGTCATTACAGTATAAATGGTTTGAATCGTTATATGGTTAAATACTTTGGAAATGATCCTCCAATATTATTTGGAATTATAGAAGAAAGACAAAGATTTGCAATTAAATTAAAAGAACATTATAAAATTGATTTATCCAAAAGTGAATTGTACAAAATTTTAGGATTTGAAGCAAAAATATATGAAGATGCAGAACAAGAAGGTAAATATATAGCAGATATAGCTAATGGAAATGATAATATATATTCATTGTGATATAGTAGATGGTGCATATATAAATCACTTTCAATCTGATGTGATTTACTCATTTACAACTACAAATCCTCCTGGAAGTTTATATTCTAAAGAATTTGATAAACCTATATCTTTTCCTGTTAATTCTGATTCCATACATAGAATTAGAATGAAAATTACAAATCATCGAGGTGAACTAATTGGTTTAAATAGGCAAGAGGTACAATACAGATTTATAACTAAATAAATGATCAAACACAGATTGTACAGAAAAAGTAAAAAAAATAGAAGGAAGATGTTTCTTTTCTGATTTAATAGGTGCTCTAGGAAAAGAAGCTAAACCTATTATAGAAGAAAAATCTAAAGATTTCATAATAGAAAAATTAAATGAGATTTTATCAAAAAAGAAAAAACATGGTGCAGGATTGAAAATTTTTTATCCTAAATAAATGAACAAAATTTATGATTTGAGTGATATTAGTTATTATTATAATAACGAAATTGAAAGCTTTGAGTATAGAGAAATTAAACAGGAGAATAGAGATAAAAACAATCCATATGAAAATGCCACATATAATTTCTTTATAAATGATACAAATGCTAATATATTATATTCTGAAGGTTATCTGCAGCAAGAAATTAAAATTGTAAAAGGTGATGGAAGCAATATAAATAATGAAAATGTTACTCTTGTAAATGGTGGTGGTTTAATTAATTCGAGCAGATTAACAATAGGAAATACTGAAATTGAATCTACTATTAATTATAAAGCAATCATGAATCAAGTATTAGGATTGATAAATTTCACACCTGATTATTTAACATCTGAAGCTACTAATATGCTTTTCTATATGGATACTTCTGAATATGCTGAGAGAAATAATTTCAAATATAATGGAACTTTGGTGGATGCAACTAAAATTACTGATTTTTATAATAACTTTAAAATGAATGAAAAATATAATGATGGATTTGCAAAAAGATGGAAATTCACTAAAGGTAGTCAAACTGTAAGAATTTGGATACCTTTGAAATATATATTTGACTTTTTCAGAGAATATAAAAAAGTACTTACAGGATTTCAAATTAAAATAGAAATTCAAAGAAACGATAGTAAAAATATGTTATATACAGATATTCCAAATCCTGATTTCAAGGCAGTTGTTGAAGACCTATCTCTCTGGTTACCATATGTTAGATTTAAAAATTCAGCTGCTGTAAAATTCAATCAACTAAAATTATCTGATACTCCAATAGAAATAAATTGGGATCATTATAATATTATCAAATCAAATTTATTTAATAAAAATGCTAGTGGATCTTATAATATTCCTGCAACATCTGATGAAGTTTTAAATTTATACGTCATTCCTCAATATGATGAAAGAAACGAAAATATGAACCAAAACAACATGATGTTTGATCACTTGGATATGACAGAATGCTGGTTAATGATTAATAACATAAAAGTCCCAACAGTAAGTTATTTCATGGATTTTAATAAAAAACATTATAATCGAATATATACAGCTCTTTTAGAAGCAGGAATGAACAATATAAATGCAGAAACAGGTTGCATGATAGATTATTCAAATTTTAGTAAATATCCTATAATTTGTTTTAATCTAGAAAATCATGAAAATTATACAAACCTGAATAATTTAATGATTGAATTCAATTGGAGATTAAAAAATAATACTACCAAAAATTACTTTTTCTACTTCATTTTGAAAGAAAGAAACAAATGCTCTATGAATACCCAATCTGATGAATTAACGATGATTAAAACATTGAAAGCATAATGAGTTTATTACATTAATAAATGACAGCTTATTATCCTTTATTTGATGATGGAATAAAAGAAGGACCTCCAGGTCCTCGAGGTGTAGGATTTAACGATGGAAATTATGATATAGAAAAAAAGAATTTAAGAAATATAAATGAACCTTTAGAATTAACTGATTCTGCTACAAAATCATACGTGGATAGAATTCATGAGCATTTTAAACAAGACGTTATAAATTTATCAGATGCTTCTCTTATTAATTATGATTCTGATTACTATAATGCAAAACATAAAAGAATTTCAAATATGTCAGACCCAAAAGATTTACATGATTCAGCTAATATGAATTATGTGAATAAAATTGTACAAGAATTAGAACAAAAAAGTCTAATACATTCAGCTCAAGGTAGTTTTGACGCTAAAGATAAAACAATTGGCCATATAAAAGATCCTGTAAATGACAATAATGCTGTTAATAAACGTTACTTTGAAAACAATGCTTTAGTTTTAAATAATAATGTCTTTGATGCTAAAAACAAAAAAAAAAAAATTAATATTCCAGCTCCTACTGATAAATACGATGTTCGTAATAAATATTATGTAGACAGAAAAACACTCATTAATACTAAAAAGAATGATAATATATTAGTACGAGATAATGATGGATTATATGTACCTTCTTTAATTAAAAATGGTATGTATAATTTTGGAAATGTAAGACTTACAAATGTTGCAAATCCTGTAATAAATAAAGACGTTGAAACAAAAGAATATGTTGTTTCTCAAAATTTCTATGCTACTATTAAAGAGAGATGTGCAACATATCATACAGGAGGTTTCAGACCTGTAGAATTTAATTTAATGAGCTCTAAACTATTAGAACCAGATTTAAAACTAACAACTAATATGCATATGAAAATTACAATTTTTTTGAAATCTGAATATCTTACTCATAGTCCTTTAATACATTTACAAATTGGGGAAGATTTTATATTTACTAGACCTTTAACAACTGATTCCGAATCTGTTACATGTTTTGCATATGGTAAAAGACACGACTAAATTAAATTATCAATTAGTAGTGATGGACAATCAAATAAATTAAAACCTTTCTTACATATAGAAAAAATAGATTTCCTTTGAAATTTGTAAAGTAATTCTTAAAAAAACACATACGATGGCTTTCATCTTCACAATTCAACACTTTTCTTTGAAATTTTAAACATAAAAAAACTCAATTTTTTATCATAAAACAGCTTAAAATAGCTAATAATACTGCATTTTATAGTGAAAAATCATCACTTTTTATTGAAAAAACACTTTTTTGTTTAATTGTTAAAAATTGAAAATGTTCTATTTTTACAATTTTTCATCAAAAAACAGCTATAAAACTTGCAAAATAGGTCTTATTTTGCATAAAATACAGCGTTTTTTGAGTGTCCTGAAGACCGAACATATACTACTTACAGTTACGTAAGATAGAAATATTATTAAGGGAATACCACCGCTAAAGAAGATTTACTATAAGTATGCATGATCCGATAATATTCATATCGAAACATTTGTGTATGTGCATCATCAAGTTATAGAATTAATAAACTTTAAAATATCATTTCATTACATAAAACTGTGATCTAATAATGAAGATTCCTTTAAATTTGTTAAAATAGAATCAATTTTTTTTCTTTTGAAATTTCTGCACAAAAATAATTAAATTACATACTGAAAAAACATGAGAAAGAAGAGAAGGTTACATAAATAGTATCAGCAAGCAATGTAAACTAAATTACAGCTAATTTTAGCATAAACAGTTAATTCTATGTTGATTATTCAATGTAACTCCAGTTTTGAGATTAATGTCAAAAAATATTCTCAATACTATTGATAAAAAAAGAGCCAGACACATTTTAAAAGTATACATTTCTATTTTTAAATCAGTAGGTTATTTATACTTTCATTTATCATATAGAAAAGTCATTCTGAAAAAATATATAGAAAAATTCAAATTTAAAAAATTCCAACGTATTAATCAAAAATGATATTTTTAAATAATATTTAAATTCTTTTGACTAGCTTATAAAGGCTCAACTTTCACATGTATTTGATTATTATTTTTAAGGATATCAAATGGCATAAGTGTGTGTTGTTCACTGAATCACATTTAATTAAATTTCACACTTTTTCCAAAAATCAATAATTTTTTTGTTATCAAAAGTTTCTACCATTTTCAAAACTTACAAGGTGCATATATAGAACATTTCAAAATAACATTATGTAAATTATTAATAAATAGATAAGTAGTTCAGTTTTGTATGAATTAACCAAATTGTCATAAAAAACTTGATTCAAAAGCAAATCTATTGCACAATTTTTGACAAGCCGAAATTTCTCAAATAAAGTGTTCTACAATAAAAAAAACTTAACATTATTAAGTAAGTTTATATACGATAACACAAAATCAAATATTTTTTTCTGAAAGGTAAATAACTTTTTATATAAACTGAAATTGTTAATAAATATTGATATCCGATTGCGGAATCTTACAACAATGTTACATAAAGACGTGAATAAAACTTTGAAACAAAAAATAGATTGTAAATAATGAACCACAACGTATAAGTAAATATATGCATCTTAAGTTAAATCTATAATATGGAAGAAATAAAACTTACTAAGGAAACCTGGATAACAATAGTTTAAAATCAGTTTTGAAGGTGTACCTCTCCTGGATCTGTCAGTTTCCGTTTATTTAAAAAAATTTTCCAAGATGTCTGATTCACGTGTCTTCGTACAACCGTATGGAAGATTTACGCATGCGCAAAAAACTCCAAATAGTAGTTTTAGACTGAAATAATATATTATTTTTCGAAACGTCGAGAAGGTATTAATTTTTATGGATCTCTAGCACAAAAAAGCTCATCTTCAGTAAGATAGATGTACTTAAAAACAAGTAAAAAATGATTAAAAAAAATCTGAAATATCAAAAATTTATTAGTCATGATTAATTTAATTCCTGATTTATATAGAAGAAGAAGAGAAAAAGAAGGAAAAAGTACATAAATAAAAATAATTTACGACTTGAAATTCTTGTTATTGCCTCATTCGTCTCTGCAGTTTGGCTCGTGTTATATCTTCTAGGTGTGGGTGGGGTTGTAATCTTAATATTATCTCGATATGTTTTTGTTCGCGGAATTAAAAATGCTGTTGATCGGTATCTTCCCTATTTCCTTATTGTTCATTTTTAGAAAGTTGCTGTAAAACTTTTGGCTGGAAATATTAGTGACACAGAAGTCACACATGATAGTTCCATTTCTAAAGTACCATTGTACTTTAGAAATTATCCTTAAAGTTTTATTTTGAATTGCTTAAAGATGACTGTCAGCTGCTCCTCAAAGCGTAGCTCATCCCTGGACGCCGCATTGACCTAAGCAAAAATGTTATACTTTTTACATTTAGTTCTGATTTATATCCTAGCATTGGGTACAAAATTGCCTGAGCTGCTTTAAATTTTTGAATTATTTTAGTAAAGAGAGGTTAATAATTAAGTTTTTTATATAATATTAATCTTAAGTATTCTACTTCGTTATAACAAGAGACTGTTTGGTATTAATTTTAATATTATTATTCGGCATATTTCCTTTAGAGAAAACTTGCTTTGGTTTTTCTCTACGTTTAATTCCATTTTTCATGCTAAACCAGATGCTAATTTTTTTTAAGTGTTCATTTAAAATATTAACAATTCATACTTTGTTTTTTTATTTTTAACAAATATGATGGTATCGTCTGCAAAAAGTACTAAGACTGTATTCGCTTGGTTTAGGATTTCATTTTAATAAAGTAAAATTAACATCCCAGCAAATACAAAGATTCTGGGCATCCATCAGCCGCTATTTGGTTTCTCCAGTTCCGTCAATTAAAAGGTCGGCATCATTGATGCTGGGCTGGCAATAAGGTTCGCTAATGGCCCAACCTTGGGTGGCCAGCAATGCTGCATTGGCCACGCGTGACCCATGTGATTGCTTGTACATATCCAATATGGTTATTAGACATGGTCGTCATTTAATGTAACAGTTACTTTATAACAGTTATCTGTTTGTAACGTTGTTAGAGTAACTATTTATTTTAAAATAGCGTTATTTAATAACAGACCTTTAAATGGCTCTACGCTGACAGAGAAGTTGTCACACAATTTGGCAATTTATCGCTTTATTTGGCTGAATAATTTAAGTTATAATTATTATTTACTGGAACACAGCACGTTTTCTGGAACAGTTATGCGATAACGAAATGTTGTTGGGAAATTGTTCGTTATTCAAGGAACGGTCTATTACGCAGAAACGAAATGTTGTTTGACAACTGCTCGTTCTCGTTTTTGAAGAACGGTCTGTTATACAATAACGTTTCGTTATTATATAACAGGCGTTATTTTAAGAACGCCTGTTATATAATAACGAAATGTTATTTCATAAAAGTTGATTCTCGTTATTTCAGGAACATTTTGTTGCTAGACAACATTTCGTTTCTTTGAAAGCAATATTTCATTTGTTGCTTTAAGAAAGGGAAAACTGGTTTCTTTCTTCATTTTTTAGATTTTTCGTATCTTTTGTTCTCGCTACGCTTGAAATAGATTCGCGATGGGGAAAACATAAGATTTTATTTTCAAACGGAATAATTATCCCTTCTGATTTCATTAAAGGAAATATTTTCCATACAGAAAAATATTTCGTTTGAAAAACGTAATTTAGTTGGAAATAATCTTGGATTTAAAAAAAAATTCAGTTTTATTACAATTCTAGAAATTTTAAAGTGAAAGATTCATTATTTGATTTCTTTAACATTAAAAATTATTTTTGCGAAAGAAAAATCCAGTCTAAATGAATTATT
>JAPDSC010042278.1:0-10734 GCA_026290005.1 Latrodectus geometricus
CCCAACTGGTAACGCTTTAGCGTTACCCGGTGGGCACCAGTGAACTAAATCACGGAAGCGAGTTGCATTACCCACGTCACACCACCACAATTGTTTAAAGGGGGGACCACATTCATCCATCATCTCAGAAGAAGAAAGGACAAAGATACAGAGAGAAAGAAAACGTCCATATGCAAAAACCGAGATTCGAACTTGGTACCAACATCCCAGGAGTCAGGAACGCTAACCACTCACCATTGTCCAAAGCTGTTAAAGTTTATTATGTATGTTTTGTAATTATTACCCGGTAGAAATTTATTTTCGAATATTTATTTGCTTAACTTCTCAATTTAATGTCACTCATTGTGTTAAATGAACTAAATTGTAATATGTATTCAATAAAACGTTTTCTTGACATTATTATGATAGTTAGATAAATTGTTTAAGTTAACTAAAAAGATTAGTTGCAATATTAAAGAGGGGGAAAAAACGATGTAAATACACGAAGTTTACATATACAGTTAGTTCTTTACTGAAATTCGAAAAACTGGTTTTTAAAAAACTAGAGCAAATAAATTGTGGTATCAAAGACTAGAAACGTTAATACTTTACGCGGGAGGCGAATATAAATATCGAAGAAAAAATTTACAGTTTTGAAATTAACGATTCTTGACTTTTTGCTTTATTTTAGCTTGGGCTCTTAGAAAGGGGTAGCTGACGTTTCTGATGTGTCATAAATACTCTGATTGTCATAAAACTTCCTATAAAGCAAGTTGATATATTTGTTAAATTTCAACCATTGAGAATTTTATGCTCCATTTTTTTTAAATGGTTGGTTTTGCTGCACCTTTAATAATAATACTTAATTACAAAATATAACTGATAATGCATACTTATAATTTGTAGGCATATATATATATATATATATATATATATATATATATATATATATTGTTTCAAAAAAGAACTTATAGAGAAATTATTTTATTCAAATATGTTATATACTGTTAATAACATGAAATAATATTGAATATTCACTTATTAAATAAGGAATTTATGGGAATTTAAATACTTTTATACATTATATTGCAAATAGAAACAATGTTGATTTATTAAATTAAATTTATTTTCTCTTATTTAAAACACAAATTTTAAACTTTACAATTATATAAATTCTTTCCGAAAGTACATTTTTTGCCTATTTCATTTAACGAAATTTAATTTAATTCACACTAAATAAGTTCAATTTCGTTAACGAGTTAAAATGAAATTGAACTTATTGAAAGTAAATATTTCTGTATTACTAAAATATTGAATATATTATATGAAAATATAATATACAATGTGTAAAAAATAAAATATAACTGTGTAACACACACATTTCATGAAAATAAAATATATATACTGGTTAAAATCAAGAATATTCTCTACTTGTATATATAAAATTTTTAAAAGTCTGCATTTTAGAGTCATTTATTTTATTTTTATTAAATGCATTTGTGATAGCAGAAAAGTACAAAAGTATAACTATTTAACAAAATAGAAAGTATTAACTCTATAATTAAGATATAATTTAGACGATAAATATTTCGAATAAGGTAGCATGTAATACGATATTTATTTTTAACTTAATTATTTTTTCAATAATTTTTTGTAGCGAATAAGAAATATTTATAGTTATTGATCAAAATAAGCGACACTGACTTCGCCAAAAGGGCGATTTTTGAAGATAAGTAGCAAACCGTAAGCATTGTAAAATAATATCTAATATTAATAATTTTAACTTAGCCATTTTCATTATTTAATGACACACAAAATTATCTTATGTCTAATGTTAGCTAAAATATCTGAAAATTTTGCTTTTAATTCTTGAATTTCTAAGGAAATAAGCGAAAAACTCCATAGAAATTTGCCGTCAAAATTTGGGCAGCGGAAATTTCATGCGTCGGCTTTTGTAATTATGAGGCTCTAAATTTGGGTTCAAATCCTCGCATGTCCCAAAGCCGATATGCACGAAATAGTCTATGTATCGAAAAACAGGGAATTACCAATAACCAATGAACTATTGGTTAATAGTAGTTTATAATATCGTGTTGAGATTTATTTCCCGATATTTTTTCCCTAATTACGTATAGCAATTGTAGTTGTTGATTATAAAATTTCTGTAGATCGCCAATTTAAACAATTTTTATTTCCACTAAACAACAAATTTAAAGCTTATTCTATTATATATGCGAAATTTATTTTTCGAAATATAAGCGATCATATACAAGTAAATAAAATGCGTTTTAATGTTGAAAGTCTCAGTCATGGTATTTTCATGTTTTCCAATCCATTAACATCCATTTTATTTTCCGTTTAACACGTGTTGCAAATACCATTTAATAATCGATGTGAAATAAGAGTTGAAAATAAAATGTGAAATAAATTTTTTTTTGTGATCAGAAATTTTTTTAAAGTATATGTATATATATAGAGGTTCCTTGTGAGTAATCTGAACAAGGTAATTTGGTTTTAATTCCTTTGGGATTAGTTTCATTTTTTTAGGTTTAGAAATTAATAATTTTTAAGAATTAAAAATTGATAATTTTATCAAGATTTAAGAAAAAAATGCTAGATTTTAGAATGATTTTAGAAGATAATAAAGATTATATTTTGAAAAACGAAAGAAAATTAGTTTTTTTGGACTTGTGCTAATTTAATATAATCAATTTTCAGCATTAAATTATCTAAAGACCTGCTTTCAGTTTAAGTAATTAAAAATATGTTGATGAAAACATACCAATAAAAATAACCACGAATAGTTCAGTTGAGGCCATACTAATAAAATTATACTTTAGATACCTAAGATTTTATTAAAAGACACAATAAAGTAAATTACTCAATGTTTAGTACTTTTTCTTTCTTGCTTAGGATATCTTAAAATAAGTTTTATTTTAAGATACCCATGCAAGAAAGAAAAAAAAAATACTAATCATTAAATAAAGAATGATTAAATAATTTTTAATATATTTAGAACATTTGCCAAATTTGTTCTGTATTAATGCTGAAAGATATTTTGCCTGATGGTTGGTGTTGACCATGTCTAAAGCAAACTAAATTCAAATTTAATATGAACTTTTCCAAAAATAGACTAAAAAAGTTAATTTAGATTTAAAACTTCTAATTTTTCACAAATACAATTCACTAATTTCAAGAAAAGTGTTTTTTTTTTTAAATAAAAATATTTTAATCAAATTAGCTATTCTCTATAAGTTTAAATGAAGAAAATAAATAAATATTAATGTGTATATATAATAATAAAATTTTTTAGTAATATTAAAATTAATTTTGAATTTTTACTTATGTGTAATCATTACAAATTCAAACTTATATGTAATATTTTCTTTTAATTATCTTATGTACTGATAGTTTTTAATTGCAAATCTCAACACTGAAAGTTCAGTTAATCTAAACTATTTTGTTAGTTAATTTTAAATTTAAGTTTAAAACTATTTTGATTTTACTAAATTAAATTACTACTAGGCCATTGACTATGCTTTCACAATTTTTATAGCATTAGTGTAGAAAATCACATCTATATTATTATTTAATTTTTTCAACTTTTTTTTTTATAGGATTCGATTAAGGTAGCTATCGTATTTGCTATTATAGACTTGATAAAATTAATTACAGTAATGTAAAATATGAGAAACTGAGTTAGAAAGGAGTGTTCTGTAGTAAAAAAATAAGAAACCTGAAATACGAACAAATAAAGCAGTATAGTTTATAGTCGCTATGTTTACACTGTCTTATAAATTTTTTACTTTAAAGTTTCCTACCTGTGCAATTTTCTTCAATATGCTCTATGAATAAATAATATATGAGTAAATGCTATTTTTAAAATATCATTAATATTAATTGGTACACTTTTAAAATGGTGCTAAGTAGAAAAAAAATGACGATGATCAATTTTATTTTTTGCAACAATGGAGAAGTATTTATAATTAAAATGTTTTTGAATTTTTCATTTAATTAGTTTTTTTACTTTTGAAAAATTGAATTTAAAATACCTAAATCTTCAATTATTTTTGCAAATAAACTACCATTAATAATGGTAGTTTATACCAAAATATTAATTTCAACATTTTTTTTTAAAGTAGATTTTTATCTCCTTAAATATACAGGCAAATGATATGAAAGTCAGTCAGTTTCAGTGTCAATTGGTAGACTGCTAATTTTCCTGGTTAATGGGATTGTACATATGTATCTCCTGGTATTACTTTATTCCAAATAGGTCTTGAACAAATTACAATATTATGGCTGTTTTTATTGAACATTAAAAGATAAATTTTCATAATAAATATGAAGTATTCTTTTCTTCCATGATAATCTAATTTGTTAACAAATCAATTATAATTCTTTTCAAAATAGATAGAGTTAATAAAAACAGTAAAGTGTGTCTAATCAAAGACAAATATTCTAAATCTAATTAAAAATATTGGTTAATGTATCACAGCCATCTGAAATTATCAAAAGTATATGTTAGTATTATGTTAGCAATATTAATTTTACAAGAAATTGCAAAGAAAAAGAAGTATAAGCGACAAAGTTTGATGAATTATTTTTACTAATATGGCCATGTATTTATATTAAGCACAAATGAAAAATTATTCTGTTTAGGAATAAATAATTCTATTCATAAAACTTTCACTGATGATACCATTTTCAATATAATTTTTTTTCTTGTCTTGTTTTTTAAAAATATAATTGTTTTTAATTTATTGTACCAAGGAATTAAAATTATCATAAATGAAATAATTTTTTACTTGAATTTGGCAATAACATTAAAGTTTTGATTTTATCTTATTTTAAAAATAAAGATCCCAATCCAATTAAAAATCCTGAGCACGTATTAATACACAGTAAAATTTATCATTAAGAGAGAGCTGCATGTTGTTTTCAATTGAGAATTGCATGTTTTCAATTATTTATTGCAGCTAATATTTACATATATTTATTTTAACTTCAAAAAGAGATACATTGGTGTATATTTTTAGTTCATGATATACATGTAATTTATTACTTATTTCAAATTAAATATACAATATATTATGTATTTATATTAAAATGTCTAAGAACTTACATTTTTTAGTAACATGTTCATATAAATCTATTTCAACAATTTTTCCATTTTAAACATTATGTAAATAATTACTTGTAATAATAATTACATCAAAATAATTTATTTTAGGTTATTATGATATTCCTTTTTCCCATCCTTGGTTTTCTTTTGATTATTGCATCCTTGGATGCAATAATAAATCATAAGCTGTAAAAACAAAACAAAAAAAATTCTTTGTACCAAATGTCTGCCAATCTTTTGTTTTATGTTTCTAAAAGAATAAATAATAAAAATACACTGCTCAAAAACAGTTGAAGGATATTGTAAGTTTGGTATAAAGTAAAGATATAAGCAAAATTTTTTTTGCCGAAAATGAAAGAAGAGAATCACAAATGCAGATTTTTTTCTGATTTTCAAACTGTGAAGTATGCTAATTTTGAGTTCGACGTCAAAAACATCACTCAGTGGCAGTGAATGAAATTTGACTTTCAACTGAATTAAAGACAAGGATGATTGGCATTCAGTGACTGCTTTGTTTCGATGAGTACGATGTCTCAGTGAAGTCATTTAACTGATTCAGAAGCTTGGAGAGTTGTTGGTAGGTTAGAAGGGGGCCAAACTCAAACAGAAGTAGCACAAGACATTGGAGTGTCACAAAGTGTGATTTCTAGGATCTGGAACTGTTTTTTGGAGAATGGAAGTACAGGCCAAAGAGAAGGGCAAAGTCACAGGCGGGCAACAACGCTCAATGAAGATCGTTATTTAGTATTAACAGCTTAGAGACACTAAAATATGAACGCTACTATTCTCCAACAACACCTTTGCTGGGCTACTGACACCCCGGTTTCAACTTGAACTGTCCGAAACCAGCTTTATGTTGTAGGTCCGTATGCTCGCTGACCGATGGTATGTGTTAAACTAATAGCAAGGCATCTTGGCGACCGCAGGGTGTGGACAACAGAGTATGTGAACTGGAGGAGAAATGAATGAAGCAATGTTCTTTTTTCTGACTAGTCCCGTTTTTCTGTTCATCCTGATAATAGGCGTATTTTTATCTGGATTGACTGTGGCAGTAGGAATAATCCTGCGTTCATGCACAAAAGAGTCAGATTTGGCGGAGGGAGAGCGTTGGTGTATGGTGGCATCTCTATTGACAGGTGCACAGACCTCTATATCATTCTAGATGGACCTCTGACTGGTCGCCAATATAGGGATGAGATCCTCAAACTTATTGTAGTCCCTTACGCTGCAGCATTCAGAGATGACTTCATTTTAATCGACAATAACTGGAAGCCACACTGTGCTGACCGGGTGGAGAATTTCTTTTTTGAGGAAGAACCTTACAAATGGAATGGCCAGTGTGTTCTCCAGACATGAATAAAAATAGATCATGTTTGGGACACTTTAGTAAGATGAGTTGCTGGCCACCAACCCCCCACAAGCTCTCCAAGAACTGGAAAAAGTTCTGGAAGAGTGGGACAGAATACCCCAACTCATGATTAATAGTCTCACTGACTCCATGTCTCAAAGCTTGTCAATGTTGCTGGCCATCCGTGGAAACCATACCCTTCAATAAAAATGATTTTCTTTGAAGAAAACACCTTTTCTTATTCTTTTTTTCTCATATGCACAAATTGTGTTTTTTTCCTTTTGTACATAAATGCGCAATAAAATTCATTTTTTTTCCTGCCAAACATGTGTAATGTATTCTCATGTAACCTATTACATCTATCGACCATGTATAAATCAGATAATAAGTTTCCAGCCACAAGATCCACCTAAAACTGCAATATCCTGTAATTGTTTTGAAAAGTGTAGAAACAGCATACATTAATACTTTTAGTCATAAATTCAAATTGTATGAGTAAAATTATCAAAAGAATTATTTAAGTTGTTTTATCAAAGATTTTAAGGAATAGAATATATTAGGATAAATATATTGGTTTTGGAAATTAATTGATTGCAACATTTTAAAATAATTAATATTATACATTTGTTTGTATGAATGTAGGTTATATGGTTAAACTGGAATCAGAAATGCAAGTTACTCCTGAAGTGGCAACTACTTCTGGTGTCCAAGAAGAAGAGACTCAAGGTAAAATATTTTTACCTTGAATTAAAAATGAAACTTCTGTTACTTTCTTTTGTTATTTGCATAATTTTAGAATTTTTTTTTTAATTTTTACAGGAGACAATAAATTTGAAGTAATTGCATGACATACCAGATCACTTTTCTTCATAAAACTATTTTATGATTTTCAAGTTGACATTAATTCAATACAATAAGCATTCATTTTGGAAGAAAATTCATATTGAAAATTTTATTTCACCAAACATTTTCCATTTTTGAAATTTAGTATTTGAGTGTCTAGTGTTAAGTTAGTAATTAATATCTATATTTCATACATATTTGCTTAGAGAATTTTAAGAATAAGTTCAAAAGCCTGTTTCATTCAATATATTTTGTCTCCATGAAACTATTTCATTATTTTTAATGTATTAACTATTATTGAGGCATTTTCTATACAAAAGATTAAAATGAAAGGTGAAAGGAACTCTATTGAATAATATTTGCTTTTGGAATTTAAATACTTGTATGATTTGTAATGTTGTCAAATCAATGTTGAAAACTGCCTTTTTAGTGTTATTAATGTAAAACTGTTGAGATCCAGTTTCTTTAAAATGACATTAATTTATTTTATAAAGCTTATAACAGAATGCAATGCACTGCAATCTACCTGCGTTGAAAAGGATGATGTAAAATTACTTTTGTATTTTGCTGTAATATGAATCTACTACTTTACTTAACTTATATCTACTAGTTCTTTATTTAATTTTACTACTACTTTATTTAGTTTTTTAATACATTTCACAAAATATATTTCTTTTTAGTGTGCAAAGTCATCTTTTCTTAAAGCATACCCGAAGAATAATAAGTGCAAATAATGGCCAGAATTGTATTGAGCAGATTGCAATAAAATTATTAGTTTTCATATTCTATATAATATCAGAAAATCTTAATTTTATTATAAATTATTTTTTATAAGTTTTATTTTAATTTTGAGAGTATTCACCAATGCTTCATAGTTGGAGTTTGATAAATTTTCATACTTTTCAATAATATATTTTGAAATAAATGGATTATAATGAAACTTTAAGTAACTAAATATATAATTTTAGTTGGTTACAAATACTTAAAAGCAGTTTTACTTTTAATTTAATTGTTTCCAACACTAATTATATTCATAAATCTTTTCATAAAGTTTTATCTTCCATGTTTCCTATGCAAAGATATGCAGAATAAAAGAACAATACTTCAACTGCTTGTTATTGAATTCACATTTTCTTATTTTTCTTAGGCGTAGGTATAAATTCTGACTACTTTGGAGTTTTGTTTTTAATTGCAAATTACAAATTTGTGTGCGGTAATAATTAATGAAATAATTCTTATTGAAGTTCTGTTGTAAATGTTTTCCTATGAATTTATTTGCATATTATCTTTTTTAATTTTTTATTCTCATTGTAGCTGCTGTAAAAGCCATACTACCATCTAAAAATGTAACACATACATCAGTAGAGTATGAAGATGAATATCAAAGATATAAAGCCATCATCCGAGATTCTGCAGGAAAACTTCTAAAATTTGAAGCCTTCTCTAATTGTGAAGAGCTTTCTGCAACGCATTTCAGCAAACAAAATAAATACTATATAGATAAAACCAGAGAAATTTCCCTCCAAATGAAAAGTAAGTTACTAATTATGTTTGGCTTCGTTTAATACAGTGATAAAATTGCTACTTCATTTGTGCTGAAGTTAACCAACCAGAGCATTAACTTTGAGAATGCATGAGAAATATCACAAATACGTGCTATTTTCTATTAAACATGCACCACAAATTAAATTTAATTTCCCTTCATATTTCATATTTTTTCTCAATTGAAAAAAGTGTCAGTTTAGTCATTTTTATTTTCCTCTATGTATTTTCAAAATTAAAAGTAATCACATAGCATTTTTTATCAAATAAGATCTCTGTATTATAAATTTTATTGAACCATGAACTTAACAACATTTCGTGATTTCCAGATATTAAAATATTGAACTATCATCTTCTTCTTGAACTTGTCAGAACTTGCACCTCTGCATTGTTGCATTTTGTACCATGCTCCAAGTCCAATTATTTCCTAGTTCCATTGTCTTGGGTCACCTACTTTGTTTATAAAGTCTGATAGGCCCTCAATGGAGTTTAGGTGTAACTCTTCAGGATATGGATTGCCTAGAGTAGTGAGTCTTGTAAGGGCAAAAGCATCACACTCATATAGGATATGGTGAGCTGATTCTACCCCTGCGTGGCATTTTCTACAAATTGGTTCCTGTTTAAAAAGTCCCATTGTATGAAGGTGTTTCCTGAAATGATAGTGCCCAGTAATGAAGCCTACAATTGCTTGAGTCTTCAATCTTGGGAGTCTAAGAATTTCAGATGCAGTTTTCTCAGATGAGTTGAAATTCATACTTTTTGCATGTTTCTGTCCAGGAGAGTCACGCCAAACTTTGTTCATCTCCTGTTTTTCCCATTTTTGAATGGCCTTCCTTGTAGTCTTCATGTTGATCCCAGAAAAGGGTTCCATTCCTATTGGATTGAAAGAGGATCCCTGTTTTGCGTTCATCAGCTCTTTCATTACCTTCTATTCCTATATGCCCTGGCACCCAAATAAGAATAGTTTTATTCCCATTTGCCAGTTCCTTAAGGAGATTTTTACATTCCATAACATTTTTTGATTTGACTTGGAATGAGTAAAGAGCCATCAAGGCAGCTTGACTATCGCTGAAAATAAGAATACGCTTACCTTGGTAGCCCTTCTTTAAATTTATCTGCAGACAGTTGGTGATAGCAAGAACCTCCGCCTGAAAGACAGTGGCATGTTCCCCAAGACCTTTATAAAGACTGAACCTTGGTGCCACGCCACAGACCCCCAGTCCTGAGAGGTTGCCTTTTTTTGATCCATCAGTAAACCAGATTAGATAATTGCTTTTTATTTCAATCATGCTGCTTTTTCATTCTTCCCTGGTAGAAAAAACTACCTCGAATGGTCTTTCAAACACTTATGTTCTTTCCATTCTGTCTGAAGGCATTTGGAGAGTTGGGTGGTTGATTTTTTTGGTAATAGTAGTATGACCTCCAGAAAAGGGCTTATCACACCATTGATTTTGCAATTTCATTCTATATGCAGTTATTCTGGCAGTACTGCATATGAAGATATTTAGTGGAGTCAGGTTCAGAATTGCCTCTAGTGCTCTGATAGATGCTGTGGACATTGCACCTGTGATACACAAGCAGGCCATTCTTTGCAGACTTCCTAGCTTGTCCTTCACAGTTTTCTGTTCCACCTTACAGCACCATATCACAGATGCATATGTAAAAGTAGGCCTGACAATTGCTGTGTACATTCAAAACATCATTTTTGGCTATAGACCACAGTTTTTACCAAGTATGCGCCTGCATGTCATAATGCATTGATTTGCTTGATTGATTTTGTAGTCAACATGTTTATTCCAGGTGAGTTTTTGGTCTAGAATTAAGCCCAGAAATTTCACCTCAGAAGCAACGTTGATTTCAACCTCAAAAAGTTTTGGGATAAAGAATCCCTCCCTTT
>JAPDSC010042288.1:0-20175 GCA_026290005.1 Latrodectus geometricus
GGTAAAATTTCAGTTCATTTAAAACTAAACATTCGATTATTTTTTTACTTAAGAACTACATTACTGATCAGGAATTGAAAATTTATAAACAGTAGAAATTAATTTCTGATAGATCCATGAAGGTTTTGTGTTTCTAGAATTTATTTTCTAAATTTCATGCATAATTTTGTTTCATGGAATTGCATTTTATGAATAGTTTACAGTTTATAATGTTCTAAATAAAAAAAAAAATAGTGTTATGTGGTAAATGCTTTTAAAAGTATCAAGTATGGAAAATTGAAAAAAAATATTATTAAGTAATTAGTTTATTTTAAAATGTAAGGTTAAATATTAAAAAAAAAAGTCTTATATTATATTACATATCTCCTTGACGAAATCAATACCATGTTTAATAAATCTGACAAAAGCATGTTTTATCGTAGCGTTCTCATTCTTAGTGGCGATTTGTAATTTTTATATATAGGCTAATTTTTCGTTTACTTTCTTTAACAGAATAAGTTTTCAAAAGTATTTATAGTAAGTGTTATAGAACTTGGATCATCAAAAATGGATAATGACTTAAAATATGACCAAAGTTAAATAATATAATAATTTTTGAAAATTATTCTGTTTCAAAAATATTAGTCTATTGGTGCACATGTCCCTTGGTATTGTTTATTTTGTCAAAAAAAAGATATTTACTGCTAAATTTTCCATGATCTTAAAAATTAAATCTTCTCAAATGCTAATAATTCTAATAGAACTGAAAAAAAAATAAATAAACTAGAAATCTTTAATAATAAAAATTTACAATTTAATTGCCATTTAAAAATATTAAATATCTAAAACATTCTCAGAGTGCAATATGAAACCAGTAAATTATCTATTGAAAGATGTTAATTAATTGTAAAATCAAAATCTAATTTTGTGTGTGTGGTAATTTTATTATCTGCTTCTTAATTCCTTTATTGGATATTAAAATATTTTTAAAACATTAGTATAATTTTAGTGCTTAAATTAATTAACTTAAAATAATTTAGAAAACAAAATATATAATTGAATTTTTATTTGTTAAAGTCACTAAAATATATTTTAATTTCATTTTTTTTTCTTTTTTAAATTATATATTTATAGTATACTCTTATTATACATATTTAGTTTAAAACTTAGTTATGAAGCGTAATGTTAGAGACATTTCATAATTTTAATGACAGGATGAAAGTATTTTATATTTAATTTAAAACATTTATAATACACACATAAACATATTTCTTAATTTTTTGGTTCAAACATTTTTTATGCTTTAAATTATTTCGTATAATTTATAGTTAGCAAATTTTACTGGCAAACGAGATAAAATATTTGCATGAAAAATATTTTATTTAAATCCAGGTTATCATTGTAACAAATTATTTATTTTTACAATGTAAAATATGTCAATGCTCAATTTAATGTTTTTATTATTTACATGAACAAAAATTTGTTTGTGTAATTTACTCTTTTAGAAACTCACACATTTATTCATTTAATTTGAACAATTACTTTCTTTAATACAATAAAATAATGGTTACCTTTAAGAAACTTAGAATAATGACAAAAAATTTTTTCAATGCAATTTATTTTTTTCCCATTTTGCTTAAAGAAGTGTTATAAAGAATTAACATTAGCAACGTATAATAAAATAAATAATGGTTAAATAAAAATATAATACTTTAGCTTCATTTTGTGTTATATTTTTACCCTCATGCTATGGCTTTATGCTTTCGTTTAGCTTTTTTATACTTAATAATTTAAAATAATTTCTTAGCACCTTTTATATTTATCCCACTTATGCCTTTTATTTAAAAAAATATTTTTACAAGATTTTTTTTATTTTTTTGTATTAAATTTATATGGTAATGACGAAACGCTTTGCGACATGAGAAATGGTGTATATCATTATAAACTTTATTTCTTTTACGCAAACAAATTTCAAAATTAACACATTTTAAATAAGAACTTTAATGATAAAGAATATATTTTTATAAATAAAGGACTTCTATAAAAAATATAATTCACGTCTAAAACATGAGTGTGTAAATAATTCTTTTTTTGTATATAATGTTAATTTATTTATTTTTCATGATTATGTTTTATGACTAAGGAATGAGAAAAATAAATAATACGGCAATATAAAAGAAAAAGTGCAATGTTTCAGAAAGCTTAGATTGCATTTTTGAATCTAAACTTTGACTAAATAAGATTGATTATTTTTACTAAACTGAGTAGTTAGTATGCCAGGAAGATCCACGATCACATTCAAGTATTGATCTAGCAATTGCTGCGTATTAGGTGGTAAAATGAGAATTGTGTGGTTTCTACGTGGAGTACTTAAGGCATTAAACAATCGCTAGTGATTTTATCATCATCCTGGGAAAAACAAAGGATTTGAGTGACCTTGAGCGACGGCATGATGGATTAAGTTTTTCTCAAAACTGCAAAGCTTTTTCTATGTAAACATTTTATTGGTTTACCAGGACTAGGATTAAATAACTCTCTACTATCAACTACTTGAAGAAATATTTTTTTTTTATTTTAAAAATTTTAGTTATGGCCATAGAACTTGAGCATTCTTTTCATTATAAATATGTATGTTTAGCAATTGTACTCTGAGAAAGTATTACTTTTTTGGCCTTCTATGCAACGCTAAATTAATAAGTCATTGAAGTAAAAAGAAATGTTTTTTGAATAAGATTTATATATATTTTATTCAATAAACATTTCTACAATTAAATCATATATTTCTAAACTCTGATTTTATGAGGATTTTTCTCATTGTCTATGAACATAATTACTTGAATTTTAAATTGCATATCTTGTTTCAAGTATTAAATTTTAAAAATATTTTTTCAAATAAAACTTTATCTAAGTATGAATTAAATTGTATGAAGAATATTTAATCTAATAAATTTTCATGACATTTTTCATAGAAATCAAAATGTTATTCTTATTTATATTACTTTATTTTTACTTTCATTTAAATATGTATGAAATCAAAAGAAAGTATTTCTTTTAAATAATATTTCTTAGATTCAATATTATAAACAAAACTTGTTATTTTCAGTAATCAATAATGGATAATTTTAGCAATCAGTAATGCTATTAATAAAATTCTAGTTCCTATCGGCTTCATTTATTTACCTGTTAATAAATCACCTTATTTTGTAGTTCTAGATTAGTTTAACTTATAATTTACATGAAATTCTACAGTACAAAATGCTTACTAAAGTCAATAAAATTATTTTCTTGTACTATTTCATGTATTATTTTATTTTACTTTTACTTGTAATCTCTAAAATACACCAAATTTAAAATGTATTCTTTAAAATGTATAATTTTATTTTTAACAAAACTTTATGTGTTCTAGAACAATAATAAAGAATGCGTGAAAATAAATATATAAATTATATTTGTATTCATGTGTGGAAACTAATATATTTCATTAAATCGTTGAATATTTTAATGATTTAATGAAATATATTAGTTTATTTTATAATTAATAGAACATATCATTTAACTGAAATACAGAAATACGAGGGTCACTCTAAAGTTTTTGAGATACAACTAGGTTTTTAAAGTTATACTTTCAAAATTTTAGCTGTGTTCAAAGTAGTCTCCTCCAGCATCAATGCACTTTTGTAGACCAATTTACCACAGATTAAATGGCTCAAGCCCTTCATTTCTTGGAATAAATGAAAAGAATGCATTTATAGCCACATCAATCTCTTCTTCTGAATGAAAACGACGTCCACGTAAGTTCTTTTTTAGATTAAAGACTGGCCAAATGTCACACATAGCTTGATCAGGTGAATACGGCGGATGTTCGATCACTTTAATTTGTTTTTGTTTAAGAAACTCAACTGTTAATCCGGATGTATGTGAAGATACATTGTCATGGTGAAGCATTAGTCCCCTAACATTCAGTTCTTGTAGAATTTCTGGAAGACATTTAGTGGTATACCAGTTTGCTGTTACTCTTCTGTCCTTCCAGCTTGATGGTTTTGACCAATCCTGTATTTCTAAAGAAAACGGCAAACACCACTCTTTTCAGTGCGCGTTGTTTTTTCACCATTGTCGGCGTGGGATCATCTTGAAAGACCCATACTTTGCTTTCTTGACGTGTTGGAACGTTAAAAAGCGGTATGTAATTTTCATCACCTGTTACAATTTTAGAAATGATGCGGTGGCCACCATCATTTAGCAATTTAAGAGTTCCTTTATTGATTCTGATACGCTCCTCTTTTCGGTGCTCAATTAAATTGTGGGGAACCCAATGGCAAACTACGATTTTCATATGTAATTCTTCATGAATGATTTTCTGTATGGCTGAGTATCCAATGTTAAGTTCTTTCTGTATCATTTGATAGGTACAGCGATTATCATCCATTAACATTTTTCGTATGGCAGACACATTATCCGGGATTACTTCCGACTGCGGCCTTCCTGTGTGTTTTTCATCCTGAAGAAAATTGCGACCCCTTCTAAATTCTCTAAACCATCTAAATACAGTAGCACGAGCTGGAGATTCATCACCAAATGCTAACTGAAACCGTTGAAGTCATTCTTCTTGATTTAACCCAGCTTTAAAATCGCAGAATATCATAGCGCGAAAATGTTCATACGTCAACTCTATTTTCTTTCTGTTTAAAATATATTCTACGCTAAACAATTGAAGTAAGTCAGTAAAAAATTGTCTTCGGTGTTAGAATACTTTGTATTTTAAAATTAAACCGTTATTCTTATTTTTTAAATTCTCGTCCGTGCGTATCTCAATAATTTCAGTGTAACCCTCGTACCTTTCTTTTTTTCTCTCTCATTATTCTCATTATATATATATATATATATATATATATATATATATATATATATATATATATATATAAAGTAAAGAAAAATATATTGCTGTGAATTGTAATATATTGTAAAGAATATATTGTAAAGAAAAATATTTGAAAATTGTAAGTACTTAGAAAGATTAATTTATTACTTTGCCAAATATTAACTATTTTTCATTCCATTATTTTATTAAAAGTAATCCGTATAAATCTGCAATGATCGATATCTTTTAAAGTATTGATCAAGTGATTTTATATTGATGCTCATTGAAGAAATGATATTTCGTTCTAAAAAATTTTTCTTTTTCTTTTGGTCCACTCATTTGTGAATTAAAGAGTGTTAAAATGTGCCAAAAAGAAATTTTGGAACATTTTACAATTTTTCGTTGATAAAGATGAAAATACGAGCTATTTGATTAAAATTGTGAAAGATTCTTATAGTCCCATTCCTGTAACCGACAACTGAGTGTAATACTATTCTCGTCGAATTGGTTCAGGTATTTTTTATTATAAAAATGCACCTCACACGTGTGAATCGTAGTAAAAAATGTGTATAAAATATCAAAAATAATAAAAGCTGAATGCTTGTTAGCAGTCATAACATCGCCCAGAGCCTAAAGATTTATCTTAAAAGAGTTTCAAACCATTCATGCTAATCGAATTCGAAACATGTTACATAAAATTCACATAAAAATAATGGATTGCATTTTCCTTTCGTATTATATTCCTTATCAAAGTTATGAATTACCTTTACATTCTGATCAATCATCTTACATCTGATCTACTGATAAATCGTTGAAGCGTAATACATTAAATTTATTATAGTGTTTATAATTTAAATTATACGAGAGTAAGCATACTTGTATGAGAAAAATTCTAGGACAGTATTAAATTCAATTATATCTATGTTTTATTTAGTTATGTTGGATAAATCTTCAGATGTCCACTGGAATTCTAAACATATTTTTTATAAAATTTCAAATTAAGAAAATATCTCATAATTTTAGAAAGAAGATCATATTATTAAAAATCATTAGAAATATGATTTAACTAATTAATCTAACTAAATGAATTAGGTGTAAATTCCAGAAGGAATTAGTTACTATCATCCATAATCGTTTTCAGAATTTTAATCAATAAAATTAAGAAAAGCATCGAAACAAATTTTTATCTTAAACAAAACTAAAATTTTGCAAAGTTGTTTGGTATGCTATAGCATGTGTTTATTGGAAATGTTAAAATTGGGTAGAATTTTCACAAAAATAGTATCCATTACTTAGAAACTATGAGATGGAAACAAAAGACAAGTTATCATGAAATAATATGTAACTGACTGATGTGACATTTGAATTGGTGTTAGGCATTATCACGCGTATTGTCAAAAGAAGCTATTTCATATTGCGATTGACAGTTTCATAATAATAATATCTAAGGAGTGAACAATTAAAATCAGATGTAAATAAGATAGCGTGTTTTTGACAATATTGCATTTATGTCCTCTAGATTTGAAGACAAGCAAAAGATATAACAAGAATTGAAGAAAATGTTAGAAAAGTATAACTTATTATACAGGAGAAACTAAAAATTAGGGAAATAAATTTCCAAAACCCAAATCCACTTTCAGTATATATCAAAGAGGTGGACGTAACAAACATTTTTAATTATATGAACTTAATCATCTCTTCCAAATGTGGCTGATTCAATGAAATTAAATCAAGGATAAATTAATCAAACCATACTTTTAGAACTATGCGAAAATATTGTAGGGGAAAAATTGAAACATGTTAGAAATAGTAATCTATAACTTAAACTTAAAATCTGTATGTTGATATGGTGGAGAAGGTAGGAAAAAACAACAGGAGAAGGAAATGCAATTCAAACAAAATATTTTAGAAAGATTTTGCAAATTTATTGTCCAAGAAAATCTCCAACAATAGCTTATACATTAAATAAAATGTTGACGTAATACAAATAAATTTTAAAGAGACATTAGTGATAGGTTGGACACATTCGCATATTCTAAAACTACAGAATATATCAGAATTTTATTTACATGGCCACGTGATGAACACCTAAAAAACACTTATCTAAAATAAATTTCACGAGAATGATTCTAAATGAAAGAAACAATTTCAGACAGGCCAGATGGAGACTGCCCAGAGATGCAGCTCCAGACTTTGCAAGGAGAAAAAACAAATGCCCCGATTAACAGTTCTTAAATTGTCACTGACTTGTAACAATATACAAGGAAAGGTATTGCATCTATGACAAAATAAATATTTTTTTTATGTTTCCTATTTGGAAAGTTATGTGAAAGATTATGTGATTAATACATTTTCAACAAATATATTTCCAAATTACATAAAATTAGAATTGCTTAGAAATATTTTGAACTTTATAACTTAGTTTTTCATATAAAACTGATATATATGTAATACACTCACAATAGCAAAAAGAAATAAACAAACCACCGATTATATTTGACTTTTCAAAAACCATAAACAGGCTCTCCCAAGTTAACTCGCGCAAAATATTCAATGCGCTAATTGTCTCTCTCGAGTCTTTTCGAAGCTACAAATGGGCTTTACTGCAATTCTTCGAGTTCAACCCCACAATTAGAGGAATTGCTGTAAAATCAGGAGTTGGTAAATAAATAGTTGATCTGTCTCATTGTAATTTAACAAATGTGAACGTGTACTTCATTGAAAAGCACTTAAGTTCATATATATATATTCCTATGTATACTGGAATTTTCTCATTTTCCCATGGAATCATTTAAGAAATGCTCTCTCGTATATATATTTCTGAAACTGGTCTTGGTGTGTTTTGCATTAAGTGACACAATATGAACACGTACAGAGTTATTTGGATCAATAACTATAAATATAAAGTGAATGATTTTTTCCAAATAAAAATATTTAGAAAGTGGTATTTTATTTACTAGAAAAAAATAATATCAGTTTCTTTCATCATTTTGAAAAATGAACTCACTTTTTACCAGACCTTCATATTTCCTCTTCTACTATTCCTGTATAAATAAGCCTTAGAAATATTTTTTTTTCTATTTGACAATTTGAATATTTGTGACTTTAAATAATTATTCTAATCCATAAGCATATTTCATTTTTTAAATTTGCTTCCTTAATTTAATTTGTTTAGTGAATACAAATACATGAGAAAATTTATTTGAAATTAACAACTTCCAATTTTCACATATTTAATTGTCACCTTGCTTAAATTTACATTTCAAACAGGTATTCAGTTTGTACTAACAGGCATTTTAATTGTTTAAAATGACATCTTTGAAACTGTAAACAAGTACAATTGCTTAAGAAATGCAAGTTACTCACAAAACAATGTATTTCATTAATTATACATTGTTCACGTCTCCATAATACATGATCAATCAATCACAGGTAAAATTTTTGTCAATCAAGTTCAAAATAGCTTCTTTCATGTATATCTGCAAAATCTTCTATATTTTAAAAATCATTTTTCATTAGACAAATGATTTTAATCGATTGCTAGTCTGAAAATATACCTATCAATAAGAATTATCACTTTAATTTGACAAATAGTTTTCATTCAGTTAGAAATTTATTATGAAGTGTTCGTATGACAAATTTAAAAAGAAACAAAACGCAATGGATAAACAAGTACTTTTAACTTAAACATATTTAATATTAATCTTATTTAAGAATTGAAATACATTTAAATCAACTGTTAATTATATTAATTTACCTTTTATTAATTTCTCTCTCTCTACTCTATAAAAAACATAAATATAAATCAAACATTTAATTACATGTGTTTTTCTGAAATATTTCAGAAAAATCAATTCAAGAAGGCATATTAAATATTAATATATTTATACTACAATGTTGATAAAATAAAATACAAAATAACTCTTAGAACAAATCAGTTTTTTAAAACATTATTCAGCTTAACATTATTTTTTTTAAATATTTTTATTTTTATAGTACAAATATTTTGCTAAAAACTTGCAAGAAAACAAAAATCGTTAGTTGATACATTAAGTTATAAATATATATTTTATATGTATTTAATATTTAATACAAGTGTTAGTAATAGAGAACCTATGACATTTACCTTTACCAAGACAAAATGTAGTTTCTTGTTTCGCATTATATTGAGCAATAGAAATAAATATTTTCAAAGTCTTATCTTACTTTACCATCGGGAAGAATAACTTTATGTTTACGTGTATGGTATTTTAGGAAGAACATTATTTGTATTCAAAAATACTTTTTTATCATGAAAGTAATTTTATTCAAACAGTACCACATTTCTTTGTATTAGTAAACTTCTAACGAGTCTATAGACTACTTTAAAGTAAGATATGATAATTTCTCATGAATATTCAAACAGAGAACATTCTCTTGAAAACATTAAAATACTTCTAACATTTTAACTAAAATGCTGAAAGTGTTTTAATATTTTAGTTCAAATATTAAAAGCATTTGGTCATTAAGGAAATTTTGAATATTTTTCAAGTTTTAAAATACATTATAAATATTTTAGATGTGTTTATGGAGGAAATCAAACATGAAACTTCAGTTTTGTTAAATGAATTTATATTCTTTTTGAAACAGAAACTTATACTTTGTAAGAGATCTTCTTTTAATGCTCCGTTTTTTTTATGAAAACACAGATTAAGATAATGTAAATAGATTTACGAAAAAAGAAATAAATATATCTCAAGATTTAAACCTGGAAATATTAAAAATATATTTAAAATAAGCTTCTTTTATAAGTGGGAAATATGAAATGAAAATAGAAAATAAAAAAATTGTTTAAAATTTTATTTTTTTAAATTTTGCAGAAAAATATCGAAATTCACATATCCCTTTATAGTTGAAGAGTTCACAAGTACAATAACTATCTTTAAAACTGTTGTGCTTATGATTAACATTTACAATTAGTTATAAATATAATTATTTTGAAATATTTCCTTTTAATACGTTTTTAATTGGTTTTAATTGTAATTTTAAATTTTTATAACTTAAAAGTAAGTACGCACTTTAACAAAAGTAGTAAACAGTATACCCATTAAGACACTTTTATATGCATTTTATTTTTTTGCATACACTTCCTTCCAGGAGAAGTTTTTCATAAAGAGATTAAAATATCCCTATGTAGAAATAGAGCAAACCTTAAAAACTGCCAAGCGTCTAACTTGACAAAAATCAAATCAGATAGTAGAAACATCACAAACACTTTATGTTTTTCTAAACTGGTTAGGATCAATCTTGGTATATTTATAATCTTTAAAAAATGGTTATTTTCCTTAGTCATGATATGGTTTAAGATTAACAATATTCTTAGTAGCTTAATATATGTATTTCCTCAACTTATTTATTAAAAAAAAATAGAAATTCCAAGCAATATCAAATGTTTAATAGTTAAATATTTTTCCTTGTTTTAGCATCGAAATCTTGAAAAATATTTTAGACATAAATCGTGTCCAAATGAATTAAATTTAGAACTTATTGGAATAAAGACAAATGTCATATATAATTTTAAGGTAACTAATGAGTATTTTTAATAATATGATATAAGTATCTGTTATTTATTTTTCTTTTTAAAGAACATCATATAAGTGTGGTTTATATCTAAAGAAAAAAAAAAACCCGCAAGATTTTAAGAGATGGAAGAATCCTTAGTATAGTTCTTTTTTACATGGTATAACTATCACAGTAAACATATAAAAGAATAGCTAATAATATAATTATAGTTAAGAATATTAATGATATGGAGTTAAGAAATGGTAAATATTTTTAAGTAATATAACCATTTTTCTACCGTTACTTTTATTTATTTATTTTTTTTTCAAATTACATGCAACATTGTAGAAACGAAATTTTATAATTTTTAACATGCCATTCATAATTTTCAAAGCTTTTTTATTTAAAAAGGGGACTTATTGGTGATATGTTTTATTATGTGTATCAATGAAAATGATATATCAGGAATATATAAATATAACATGTAATTATTTCCTAGAAATTTCAAATATTTATTATATGATTCAATCTGTAATATTTTTCATGAATTCTTATCGTAAACTAAAATTGCTTCATATCAAGTTCATTTCATGTATGTGTGTGTGTATACTTATCTCAACTTTACACAGTTAAAATTTTACAAATTTAGAGTAATAAATCTAAAAGGTTACCCAAAAAATTATTTAGATATTGTTAGGGATTTTGCAAAACTTTACGTCCTTAACACGCTTGCAAATGTATAACACTGAATTTTGAAATATAAAAAATCAGTGTTATAGATTAGCATTATTTTTTCGAAATTAACTCATTGAAAACTAGAAATAATTATTATTTTTGAAATTTCATATTATATAAAGAAATAACTGTAGTTGAACCATTGAAAAATTCTTATACGGTGTTTAATATATTTAGTTATTCACAAGATGTTTTTCAAATAATTCATCTCCTTTTATATACCTACAAACTGTGAAATAATTTCCATGAGAAAGTTACTCGTTTTTATTGTTGCTAAACATACATACAAGGAAACAAATAATATACATTTGTGATATTTAAACACAAGAAAATTGAAAATTGCTTCTATAATCAATATTTTCAAAAACTGAAATATCTGGTCCACATATTGTTTTTACCAACTAAGTGACTATAAGAAACATTTGATACTCAATTTTCTTTAATTTGTAAATCTGTATAAATATAATACCTATTTTTTTAATACACCAACTTTTTGGATAGAATTGAGAGCGCTGTATGAAAAGAGAAAGTTATGAGAAGATGTTCATTTGCTGCAAACTTAAATCTTAGGTTATTCTTTATTACTAAATGATGTAATTACATTATTTGCAATTAATTTCAACCTTAACTAAAAATTAAGCATTTGTACAGCAACATTTAGTTTAAGACTTTGCATAATTACAATATTTTGAATTTTTATTTGAAAAAAAAATACTACGCACTTAAATGCAGCAAATTTAATTTTAAATTCCATTTTTCTTTCCAGTTTAAATCATAATGATTATTTAAAATATCTGAATTTCTTTTAACATGAATGCTAAAAAATAGAGCAAATTAATAGGAAGGTAAACTTTATTTATAGTTTAATAATATTTAAAAAAATAAATCTTTAAAAATAATAAAAAATGTCATTTATAAATTATATGTATATTTATACAATCGCTTTCGTAAGCTCAAATAAAATGCTGTTTTGTATTTAACCCTATAAAATTATATATATTAATTAACAAGACACTGATATGAATTGAATATATTTTATATTCTACAAAACCTATCGCAGAAAATACTTGGATGAAATACCATCCCTTTGCAGTCATTTGTATGAAATAATTATTTGTAACTAATGATAATGAATGTGGCATTAGTATTAAATTACTGACGGTAATGAATATGTTCAAATAATTCCATATGCAATGTAATTTCTTCGTAGGAAGTTTAATTATGAAAATGAATGAAGCAAACATTTATTTTTCTGAAAAAGTTTCAACATTAAGTGTAAAGAGGTAAATGATCCTAATTTGTCTTCATTATAACTTATTTCTCAGTAATCTATCTTTTTTGAACAAAAAGTTGTTCCAAATGCGGATCTCACTTAATGACCATATCTTGAGAGGTTCATTAATGAAAACAATTTAAGTACAAGTAAATTTGTGGAATGTTTAATTAAATGTGAATTTTTAACTTTGTTTACAGGAGAAGAGAGCTCACATTTCTTTAATAGAAATAAATAATTTTAATAAAATATAATATATGAAACAATAGCAATAAATTGATTTCCAAATACATATCTAAATTTCAAGATTTCAGTAAATATCAATGGCAAAATTAAATATAAAATTTTACAAATATCAAAAATGTATTATAACTTCCAGGACTATTAAGCATATATTTTGCTTTCAATTTTTGTTTAATATTAAACTTTTACTGCTCTTTAAATAAATTTCTTAATAAAATATATATTTAAATAGTTATGTTTCCTGTATTTCTTTTGAAATTTCCCCTCAGAAGAATATCCATTTTAAAAAAATGATTTGAATCATAAAAGAGTCTCTTAAAAAAGGTAAAATCAGCTTAAAACTATAATAATATGTTCAATGGTGATAAAAAGATTTAGCATTTAAAAAGATTATTTCAATAGACTAAAATTTATATTTTAAAAAACTGTATTGCATTATTCTAATTGTATTTTGATAAGAGATTATGTGCTAATTATTGTGTATGTGTATTATAAAATCCATTTATATAAATTATACAGTAAACTCATTTTGAAAACAAATTTCATTGAGTGCTAAAGATATATTTTAAGAAATATTTACCACTACCAGTATTTTTTTTCTAAAAAATATCTAAAAAAATCTTGTATCCAAAATTTTTATTTAATAATTTATTTTTTGGAAATTTATTATTTAAAGGTTAATAACTAAAAAAAATAAGCTCAACTATTTCTCCTTTCTGGCACCATATTTAATTAATAAGTCTATAATGTCTTTGAATGATATAAGAAAGAAAACTGTCATTAAAAGTGTAATATGGTATATTAATTTTATGTATAGCATTGTGAAACATTTTGTATTTTTTTCTATATTTATTATTATTCGGGTCCTCTTAGTAGAAATTTACTTTGTTCATCTTTGATATTATTAACACTGTTTACAATGTGCTAATTACATATGGCTTTACATATTTGACGGTAACAGATTTGGTGTGCATTGTAGAACTCAATTGATTTGATTATTCAGTCTAGAATTACAAAGGACTTGCAAACTTGAAGAATATAAGACCAGATGAATATGGTATGATTTCTGTTTTCTATCCACACTTTGTAAATTCTTAACAACAGAACGTTCTGATTAGTTGATTTGGTGATGTGGTAATATTTAGTTGTATGTTCCAAATATGGGTGATGTTTTCATTCTTTACCACAATAAGTGCTGCCCATACTCCTTTATCCTGCTTTAAATATCTCTAAGTTGATGCTCTGTAGATCCTGGAGTGAGATATTAATTGCAATAACATGCAGATATTTATTATTGTCAAACTGCTGAAGATGGATTGATAGCCCGTATTTTCCTACTGTGAAGCCCGTATTTTACTACTGCAACCAAGATTGGGTGAAAAAAACTGTGTACCTAAATGCAGTTTTTTTTACACATTGGATAGAAAGATGGATTGGCAGTATGCCCTTGGTTACGAGTAAGGCTGAAGTGTAGTTGGTTCTAAAGGCATATATTATGCTTAAAAAAACTAATTTTAATATAACCTTTTTTTTAACCAAATTGCTGCATCGTAAGCAATTTTTCCTCATGACAGCTATTTTATAGATGGTGATCCTATACGAAAGAATAGTTTCCCAGTTGGACCCAGCAATTTGGTTGATAGACATGCGTAGTACGTTCACTTTAATGTTTCATGTGAGAAGACTGGCACAGATTTTGATCAATCCAGACACTTGTTGTTATTGTTTCTAATCTCGGAACCATCTAGCAGAGCTAGACAATCCCCATGAACCCGAAAATGTCTAAAAACAATTGATGGTCCTAAAGGACTTTGTCATTGTTAAATAGCAAACCAAAATATGTGCTGGGCATGTCAGCTGAAAATCAGTAGCGCTCAGGACATATTTTTTAGCCTGCTAAAAAGTTAGGTTTTTCGTATGGTGACTCAGGAATCACGAGAAAGAAGTTTGTAAATTAGCCATTTCAATCAACTGGTCTAATTTAGTCCCCATGGGTTGGGTAGAAAGTCAATTAAGCTTACACTGCAGTATACGCATTCATATAAAGAGAAATGAGCAACTTCAATTGTCTAGAGGGTCTAGAACACCAGAGGTAGAAGACAAATACTGAGGTTTAACCAACTGATTAAGAGGTTGCAATTTACTTTCAGCAGGAGGAAACGCATGATCTGTTGTAGAGATTTTATGTCCATCCAGGATTTAGTTGTTTGACTACTGCTGTTATTTCTATCCCAAGATTCTTTCGACTGTTTATTGTAATAGCAAATATATGATATTCCACAAAACCATGAAGAAAGTTTGAGAAGTTGATATCGAATTTCATGGCCATTATCTCTCAATGAAAGTTGAATATTTCGTTAGCAGTTAAATTACACATAATAATGGGTGCTTTAGCTATTTGGACTCACAACAAATCATGGATACGTGACTGTTGTATATTGTGTAACATGATAATTTTAATAACTAAAATATTTAAATATAAGGGATAATTTCTTTAGGTTGTCCTTAACGACATAACTTCCACGCATCTCAATTTTATGTTTTATTTATTTGACTCTGGATTTAATTTTATGCGATTCATTCATTGTTTATCATAATACCGTAATGTTTCATTCTATGGAAATTTTTACATTTTATGATGCCTTATTTCAAAGTCCTTATCATTACTCAAATAATTAAATTTGCTGTCAATGATATTTTTATATTCAATTTGATTCTATTTTCATAATGGTATTTAAGGAATAAAAAAATGTGATTTCTTGTATTTACCATAATTTAATTGTGGATATTGTAATGAATGATACCACAAGGTACCTAATTATTAATAATATTGTATATATAGTTTACAAATAAAAAATCTCTCACATAGGTGGAGGATGTGGTTCCATTTCCAATGAGAATATATTTTAGGTTTTTATATTATTTCTGGTTTTATTCCAATGTTATGAAGTGAACAATCATAGAAGAATTTGAATTATAGTCATAAAACACTTTCTAAATGGAATTCAATTGAGCAAACATCTATCTTTTAATAGATCAAGTTAATAGCATCAGATCATTCACTCATATTTGAAATCCTAATAATGAAAATATTAGGGAAATAATTCCATCATAATAGATTATAAAATTATTATTATGGAATTCAATGTCAAAATAAACAGATAATTAAATAAATAAATAGCCCAATCAATCTCTTGACTTTAATCACATCAAACACATAGAAAACTATTTAAAAAATAGTGGCTTTAAGTACTGCTTGTGTTTTGGTAAATGAATTGAAATAGAATTTATTCCATATGAATCGTTGTCTTACATTTCAGTACCTAA
This sequence comes from Latrodectus geometricus, assembly GCA_026290005.1. NCBI lineage: Eukaryota > Metazoa > Arthropoda > Arachnida > Araneae > Theridiidae > Latrodectus > Latrodectus geometricus. The sequence goes on from JAPDSC010042288.1 coordinate 15,957, forward strand.
CATAATGAATAACAGTTTGGAAATCCTACATACTTATATGCATCTTTTAAACTTATTTGGAAAAAAAAATATTTCACTAAAAGAAAATTTCATAGCATTTTTTATTACTTATTTTAAACAAAAATGAGATATTAATAAATTTTTAAGTACATATTTCAATGTATAAGGAAGGATATGCAATAAAATTATTATCGAGTATTTTTTTGATAAAATATTTAAAGACAGAGAGAAATCCAGTCAAAGTCTAAATAAAATCCTTCATATTTTCAGAATGATTTAAAAAGGTAGTACATATCTTATCTTAACTATTTTACATGTAACTGAACAATGCAATTACCTAGTATGACTTCCAAATAGTTCAAATTTGGTTAAACTATTTAAAAAAAGAAGAAAAAATATGATATCTTATTAAGTTTATACATTTTTTTTAAAAAAAATAATTGACGTACGAAATTGGTAGAAAAAAAAGTGAAAATAAATTAATGGAAATTATAAATGATATTTATAACTGAAAAACAAATGCAGTACAAGATTTGCTCATCATATTTACTACAACTTTTGTTAAAATATTTAAATCTTCTAATTCCTTACATTTTTAAAATTCAATGCACTTTTTACTTTAATTTATGAGGTATAATTACATTCATAAATAAACAATACCAGATTTTCTCAGGTTAAAAAAAGAAACAAAATATTGTAACAAATTGTATAAATATTCTTGTCAGATACATTAGAAGTTTTGACTAATATTTTAAAATTTAAGAGTATACACCAAAAAGTATTTTAGTTTTGAGCCAAATATGTATGTTAGATTAAGGTTAAGATACATATGATTTAACATCAATAATTTCACTGTCAAATCTTGTGATAAATTGCATAGTTGAATAAAAAACAAGACATTTTTCAAAACACTAGGGCCCATGACCCTTAGAGCTGATGATAAATGATATCAATACAACAAATGTAACTATTTAATAAATTAAAAAATAGAAAAACTTAAATCTATTTTGCTAGACACTGCATTTCAAAGCTGCCAAACGCATATTTTAAGGTTTCATTTAAATAAAATTTAAGAAACAACCACAAATTAGTAACGTAATCATTTTGAAAGTTTGTATTGGTTTTTGTTAAAATTTGGGAAATAAATAAAAATTTATTTTATTCATCTAGGAATTTGCCGAATACCTTCGGGTGGGACGGCGCACCACGAAGATTATTCATCTAGGAAAAAATTCAATTTTTGTCTTATAATATAAACATTATAAAATATCAAAGGAAAATAAAAAATTGAAATTGAGAGACAATCAATGTGAATGTCTTAAAACATTCCTAAAATTAAAAAGCTATTTAAATTAAATACTCAAATTATATTTAAAGACGAGTAAAGATTTTAGTGTCTATGATAAAGATTATAAATAAAAACTAAAATACAATTCTTTGAAAAATTGTTTTACTGTGTTAAAAAAATTTTACTCTTAAGTAATAAAATGTTCCTCTTTAGACGATTCTCTAAGTTTGAAAAGCAAATTCTTCTTTTAAAAAAATTAATGAATACCATCAAAAGAAGATAAAGTAATTGAATTTGTAAATATACATTTATGCTCTTAAAAAACTAAATGAAACAATTTCTTATAACAAAAAACGTTTTGTTTCATTTTAAGAAGCAACAGAAACTTGGGAATGTTCTTTTTATTACTTAACAAAACATTGTTATTTAAGTTTTAAATCCTTTACTTTTCATAAGCATTATCACTGAACATTTTGATTACTTTCTTCCCCATTAACACCAACACCTAACTTCAATACAAATATCATACTGTAAAAAAAAAAAAAAAAGGAATTGCCAGGTGTAGTATTTTACGTATCTTTTACTGTTATATCTTTTAATATCCTATTTGCACTCTTAATGTAAGGAAACATAGGTTTTAAATATTCATTTAAAAGTTTCACAGTCGCTAGTTATAATAAAAACAAGAAAATTGCATCTTTACGAAAAACACTTAATGTTTCTTACTATAATGGTTAAAATACTTGTTTTTTATTGCTCTAGTATTCATATTTGTTTTGTGTGAGAACTTTAAATTTATTGAAATAAATAATGTTTGTTTTTCACGTATGATGAATATAGATTAATACAAACTAATACCGACACTGTTTATGTAATAAAGTATGACTTTTTTCAATAAACAATAAATTTCATTTAACAATATTTGGTATTATTTATTCACTTTCCCAACAGTTTTTTCATTATATCTGTAGTTGACAGTGTTACTTCCCTTTATTGCAATTTAAAGTTAAAATTCTAATATTTCTCTTTTCTGACCCTCAGAGTGAGATGTTAGTTTACGTTACCAAGTAATTATTGATCGACTAGATGGCTACTATCATCCTTCCTCATTTGTAAAAATCATTTAGAATCTTATTTGCCTTGCCATTTGATCCAGTGTTACATGTCCTAAAAATATTGTTTGTAATGTCAGTGTTACATATCCTTAAAATTTTGTTTTAAAGCAAAGATTCCAAATAAACATTAAGCGTAATGCAAGAAAACATTTAATTCTTAAGTTCATTTTTGGCATGTAATGTGTTATGGATTATAAGCATGTTTATATCTACAAAATATTAAGATACATTACTTGAGATAAATGAAGTAACTCTAAAAATAAATTCGAAATATCTAGTTCTTAGAAAGTGGGATTTTTAGTAATTGAATTTATAGAATGAAATTTAATTAACTAATGGTAGATGATGTTATAAATCTTGAATATTTCTAATAAATGTTGTAATCATATAGAAAAATTTATGTAAATTAATTTGTGACTTTAAGAAATTACAGAAATTATTAATAATTTTTAATAGAGAAATGATTTCATTTTATGTGAATGATAACTTAACGAAAAATATAAATAAAAGTACATATTATAGGTTTATATATGATAGTTGGGAATAACTATAATGAAAAATAAGAGTTTAGTTGCAAGTTAATATATTATTATTAAGATGAAATGGAATAATATTTTGCAGTCTGCATTATTAATTGGTTTCAAGTAAATTGACTTCAAGTATAGTTTAACTGGAGTATTCTTTAGTTATTATCATACTTGTTTTAAATATATCAATTTTTGATTCAAAATCAACCGTTTGTTGAATTTTTTCTAATTATATTTTTGTTTCATAATTTGAAAAAAAAAAACTTTAAAAACTCGTACCTAAATTTAAAAGCATATAAATTACTATGAAAAATGTATTGTATAGACTTATATTAACAGCATTGTATTTGCTTCAACCAAATATGAATATATACATTTCATACGTATTATGAAATATTAATGTTTGAATTATTTAAATTGAAGCAAGCTATCTGCACACAAAATATTCTATCTGCTTAAAATTTGTTTAAAAAATATTTATAACATTACATTGATATTAAATTACGTGTTGATGAATATCATAACAACAAAATGATGATCTACTATATTTATTTCATGTAATCTTACACAGAAATTGTTCATCAAACTTAGATTAAATTTATAAGTGAAATAAAAGGTCACCAAAAGTTACAGAGATATAGAATTTTTAGGTACTGTGATTGTGACATTACAAATCTCCAAGAGGTTTTATTCTTAAGTCCTAAATTTAGAAATAATAGAATTTCAGGTAATAAAGTATTCAACTATTTTAAATGTAACTATAGGAAGAAATTACAGATAAAATAATAAGTACTGTCAATTCGTTATTCAGCATTAAATTAATTTCTTTAAATTTCTAGAATATTTTTATTTATAAATGTTCTACGCAAAAAAATGATGTTTAAAAAATATAATTAAATTATTTTAATTACAAACTAAATAAATTTTTAAATAGTAGGGACAATATATTTTATTTTCAGTATATTATTTGAAAATATAATATGAATGTATTTAATACAACACCATAGATTCAAATACTTCACATTTTTCACATTAGCTGAATGTAAATGTTTCTAGATTCTATTATCTAATTAAAGGCCTCTAGATATAATAAATTCTTTAATTTACAATTAATATTTGTTGAAAAATTTATTGGGTGCTTATGCGATATCTATAAAAATTGAAATACGAACTAATTAACCTTGTTTAGAGTGAAAGAAAAACTAGAAAAGAATATGATAAACTCAATTAAGTTAAATATTTTCTGTTAAATATAATGCCAGGAAGAAAAAAAATAACTTAATATTTTT
>JAPDSC010042290.1:0-19589 GCA_026290005.1 Latrodectus geometricus
CAATACCACAGAAGTTATGTAATGATGCTTATGATAAGAGTGTTATCCCCACACAGAAAATGTATTTACATTGTATAAACGTTGTAAAAGTTTGTTGATTTTGTTTCTAGTTGGTGTTTATTTCTTTTCGTTCTAAATAAGATAAGAGTTTTGTTAATTCTGTACAACGTCTGAAGTGCTTTGGTGTGATAATAGAACAAAAGTTTTAATTTTCGATCTCTGAAAGCACTTAAATTGCATTTTACTCTTAATAATATGTTTTAGTTTGTGGCTCATCCATGATTAAATGTTTGAGTTGAATTTTACATTGCCATTACCAATCATTATACTATGTGCGCATGCTGTAATTTGTAAAATATTACCCATCCTATTGTTTATTAAAAGTTACTTTAATCATGTCTTCAATATAAATTATAAAAGTGAGTGCTTGATAATTAAAAATTAAAAGGGTAGAATAGATAATACGTTTTAATATTTAATTTTTTAATTATTGAAAACTTTGAATAGATAATACTACCGACTGTGTTTTGTGTGACTCTAATTAACCAGTGATTAAGGAACATTTATGTAATTGTTTAAGTATAAGGAAATTGTCGACAAATATTGAAGAACCCATGAATTAATGTTTTCTATGCTAATGTCCGACATGCGTAAAATAAAATAATACGGCCTTGCATTACTTGAATATTAAAAAAAACGCTAAGAAGGAAATGATAGATACGAAAGAAATTCATACAGTATAAATAAAAGCACGCGAAAAGAAAAATTAAAGAAATTTTCCTAATTTTATTTAATTTAATCATACAACCGTTTAAAATGATTGTAGAAAATTCAAATTAAGACACATTATAATAGCTTTAATCTTGAATAGGTTTAAAAGATTTTCGTCATTTTAAAATATATTTTATTAAGATGTCATCCAAAATCTTCTGATGTATCTTTCAAAGCTTTTTCAAGTTAGATACAAAAATGAATTTGTCTTTAAAAAAAAAATTGTGTTTATTACTCTCATTATGTAAAAATACATTTTAAAGAATGAAAAATACTATTTAACATTCATTACAAATAATTCGATGACTATTTCAAAGGCATTGTATTTTGCTTACTTTTCCTCATCTAGACTCCTATTTCCTCGTTTTTCGGAGAATGAAATCAAAAGTTTGCTCTATCAAATGTCGTTTAGATCAGCGGTCGGTAACCTTGTAACTGTTGGTTGCAATTCCATTCTATCAATATGATTCAGAAAGCCACATAATAGGAAATATTTGAATCAATTCGATTTCAATACCAATAAATAAAGAATTTAGGAATAGATATTCTACAATATCGATTTTTTTATTAAATATTAGTCAAGCAATCATTTAAAGATATTTACTTTAACATATAAAAATAGTCAACATAAAATATAACAATTCCTAGAAAATGAAAAACATTTTAATTGTATTTTGCTAAAACATTTTACTAAAAGAAAAAATAATAGCATAAAACATAAGTAGTATTTTGATATAGTTAAGTAATGTTAGTGTGAAACGTCCCTACAATACTCTACTTATTACTGATGTAATTGCTGAATAGTAGAGATTACCACTGAAAAATGCATCGCGAGCCAAATCTGGCTGTGTGCTCTGAATTGCTAGGGTATATTCTTTCTTCGATTAAATGAAAAATACTGGTAATTTTATCTTGGATTACTGTACATAATATCGTAAAACTTATTAATGATAATTTTCTTAACATCTTCCCTATGAAACTTCGTTCTCATATTTTCTGTAGGGATTCCCCCATCAATTCTGAAAATTTTCATCATCAAAGCCAAACAAATACTTCTTGCCTAACTCTCTTCCAAATTCTAATTCCTTTAAAGTAATTCTCGTAGTTTATATCTATTTTTACTGTAACTCTTTATGAAGAATTCGGAAATGGTAGAACTCTTGAAGATTAATTACCAACGCACTTCTTACTACAGCTTTATAACAGCTACAACTGTAACTTATTAAAAAATATAGTACAATTTTTTGATGAATTTATCAAAAAAATCTTTGTTTCCGACAGTTCCAAAAATTGATCACGGAGTCTGAAGAAAATGAGTTCTAAAATATTGACATGATTGAATTTTAACTATATATAATTTCACTTTATCCCTCAATTTTATTTACCGATTTATTTATATTTCAAAAAGAATGGATTTGTTATCTTCAGTCCGTTATAGACGAGAATTTCAGGAGCTCATTAATAATGAATGTGATAAATTGTACCGGAAAGTGACAGATGAAATCTAATCGCTTTATAAATATTGCTTAATATCAAAGTTTGGTAAAAAGAATCTCTCCTGCTCATAGAATCTTTTATTGAACGAAAATTATGTTTTCAAACTTAATAAATTACTGTTTTTTTCAAAAGAAGAATAACATGTCTTTTTAGAAAAAGGTGTTGGAACTCTTTATGTTTAAGAAAAACAAGAGATAGCAGAGAGCTTTTATTTTATTTTTTGATCCATAGATTTTGAAAAATTTATGACTGTTTATTTTAAAGTGTTGAAAAAGGTAAAAGATTTTTTTTCTACTTTTCACAATAATAGTTATTAATTAGAATAATTAATAAATTATTCTAAAATTTCAAAGCAAAGTGTCGATAATACTCATATAAATATTTTTATTCAATTCTATTAAGATGATTATTTCATTAATGCAAGACAAGAAAAGAAAACAATCTATCGATAGAAGTATGAAGCTCTACTGAGAGAGATTTTTTCTTTGTTAAAAATATTTGTATAATCAAATAAACTAAAGAAAAATTATGAAGCATAGGTTCATAATATAACTTTCTGAGTTATGCAAATATTTAATATTTTAGCTATAATGACCAATGGAGACTTAAACAACACCCATTTGAATCAGGAAAAAGGTCAAATTTTTAAAAACATCTGCCACTCAAATTCATGGATAAATAAAGCTGGAACCAATTCTTAAATCAAGCTGCTTTCAAAATATATTTGAAGATGCTATGGGCGATCTCTCCACTTTTGGATATCGCATCTTAGGCCTTAGTGAAACAGATTGAGTGAAAGTATGTACCTGGAATCATATTAGCTGAAATAATATAGACGGTCTTTTTGACAGTTAATCAGAAAAAGCACTGTCATTCACTGCAATTAGTTGAGGATTTTTCTTGAGCTACAAAGGTAAGAGGAAATCGAACAATCAGAATATGTACATACCACGCATATCTATCACAAATCCAACTTTATTTACTGATTGGTAAGAAATCCATAGACAAATTGCTTACTTTGAAGTCAAGCATTCATATTTATTAAAATTAATGTCCCCAATTCAATACACAAAAAGTCATTTGGATTGGAGTTGATCTCGTATAAGGAAGATAGTGTTTAATAGGAAAAATGTAATCATCTCAAGTCAGATAAATCCAGATTTTCATCCATTCTGACGATACTGCATGTGTGTGAGAGAAAAAGAATGGTTGGTCAGTAGTCTAATTTTACATTAACCTGAAGGTATACAGTAATTATTGAAATGAATTATATCATAACATTCAGTTTACAATCTAGAGATTGGAAAGGGATCCCATTAAGGAGTTGTAGGGTGTTTTGACATTCGGATTCACGCTATTGACATTTTGTAGCTGGAATATTTCTTATGTTAGCAAATCACTGAAAGGAATTTGATAGCAAACTAATGATAGGTTATACATTTACTCATTGATTGACTGAACTAAGTACATATTCTCAGGATAAAATTTAAAAAAAACAAGTGTCATTTCATACTGTTCCAGGTTTCCAAATATTGCGTTTTTAGAGATGCTGGAGAATATTTTGGAGAGGTAACTCTATATATCTCGGAATACTCCCAATTAGTTTATTAGTTGTTACATTTGCTACAGCTTTATTGATTATAATGACTCATTGAGAATTAGTTTCTATAACTGTCATGGTACACTTTACAGTGTAGAAAAATTAGCATTCTTTTTTTTTTCAACTATTATTCAATGAAATTTTTCTAATCGGAATTTATAATCTTTTGTACACTTACGAAATATTTTTATACACACCTGTTAAGTTTCACATTTACGTATCAGTAATACTTTTTTTAGTAACAGGCCATAAATATAAAATTAATCAAACTCTGTTGATTGAATAATTTACTTAATATTCTTGATTAATTTTAAAGATATTTGAACACTAAATTTGGCAATATATTCAGAAATTTTTTGAAACACATTTGACTTAGAGTCATCAGTATTTTAATTATGTCACCAATATATAATTAGGCATACCAATTTTTTTTTCTATAAATAATTTGTTAAATATTTTGTCGACAAAAAAGTATGTGTTTATTTGAAAAAAGATCAGGATTCAACTGCCTTTATAATCATTATAAATATCTAAAATTTTTAGTTGAGGTGATTTGGGATGCTAGTGAGAACAGATGCAAGTGAATTTTTAAGATTTTAATTAAAAAGAAAAATTTCATTGCTGGAGACAATTTGTTTATGGCATAGTTGCTGTGAAAAATATTTTATTGCATGATATTTGTAAGAAAGAAATCTATTCTTAGCGATGAACATTTATTACATTAGCAATTTTTCTAAAAAGATAAAAATATCCTAAATTAATTCTTTACAAGCCCGAATAAATACTACTCAATGTTATTTTGTTATCTTTATTTTTACCTTTCTCTTTCTTATCTTTTTATTTTATACAAAAAAATTTCTTATCTTTGTATATGAAAGTAAAACTGAAAGAAAAGAAATTTCTGAGTTCGTTTTTGGGATAATTCAATGGCAATTCAACTTTTAGTATGGAAATTATCAGAAGTACTGACACAATTGTTAAAAAAGCAATTTATACAAAAGAGCACTGTTTTTTTAACTTGAGGGACTGATTTAATAGAGGATTTCTTTGAAATATAATAAATTAGCCACACTTCAAAATATATTTCAATCAGATGAAAAACAATCGTTGATCAAGGCAGCTTGATTCCTTTTAGAAATGCTCTTTCACCATCTTCATTTAAAGTTGAGTTTTTTTAAGCAATTTGTTAGTTCCTTTCAGAGTTACGCAAATTTTAATTACCTGTAATTTTGTTCACAAATTTACATAAAATTAAAATAAGGTATAAAAACATATGAAAGCTTTGACACAATTTTTACTCAAGACTATTTGGTTAGGGCATCATCTTCATCGGAAGGTAGTGAATTCAAATCCCGACTTAATCGAACATCTGTTGATTTCATCAGAGGTGGTTGGGTCATTTTATATAGTTTGTGGTTGCAATATCTTCCAAGGGAAATGATATCGCTGGAAATAACATGTCAAGAATTAGGAGGAACTGCTTGATTCCTGGTTTTAAATTATGAAGTCCCCAACCCAGCAGCTTTAAGCCAATTGCTAGATCTCAATTCTGAACTAAGCATAGGGAAATTTGCCTATGAATGCACAACACTCTGACAATGATTGAAATTCTAAAAGTTGAAAATCTTGGTTATCCTATGAAAAGGTCATTAAAAGTTGTTGAGAAATACAAAAGATCTGAAGTAAAGGTCTGAATTTTACTTACTGGTATTTGAACTACAAATTAAAAAATATACTAAGAATATTTCGATCAAATTAGCAAAATTAGAAGCTATTGTAATTGTTACAAGTGGAGAATATTTCATTGAGTGCTTGAGAGTCAATGGCGAAAAGAAGGGAACATTCTAAATTATCATGACAGAAAACTGAAAAATAATTTCGATCACTGTCTGCTGCTACATGCCATTTCAAAACTCACCGGAAATTGTTCAGTAGAAAAAAAAAGAAAAGAAAAAAATTAAAAAGAAAAATTCCTGAATTTTGTGAAGAATAAACGCATAAGCGTTTCATTCACTTTTCAAACAAATTTCATTGAAAAAAAATGCTGATTAAACATTTTAGTATTTCCAAAGTTATCTTAATGAACTATTACAATTTGTGTAATCGAGTTAGACTAAGTTGAGATTTTGAGTTTAGCATCATTAAAAATCAAATGAATTATTGAATAATTTTTTTTATATTTTGTATAGAGCTATAGTATATACTTTACAATTACAATCTTTACTATCTATTGATTCATTTAGATTTTAATCTCATCATTTTTTTAAGAATATGTTTCCATATTATAAAGTATCATTAATACCATTAATTTTTTAATTAGTTTAGGTAATTTTATAATGAAAAAACTAGTTTTTAAATTTGTTTTGAAGAAATATTTGGAATGAAGCATTGAATAAAAGATACAAAAGAAGCGATAAAAATGATGAGTCCTTTAAATTGGGTAATAATATTTTTTATTTTATTTAAAAACATAAAAAAGAAAAAATTTTATTCATAATAACAATGGCACAATTTTGTGTGCTTTTCCCACAGCATAAATATACTTACTACATACAATGTAACAACTTAAAGTTAACTTGCATATTTTATTCAGCTATATAAAGTTTTTTTAATCAATTCAGCAGAAATTATCATTATTACATAACAATAAATATTGTTATTAATATGTCAATAATTAAAGTGAAAAAATAATTCATCAAAAAAAAAATAAATAAATAATAAATTTTTCACAATTTTTTTAAAATTTAATTGAAAATTTATAATGAAGTAAATGTTTTATGAATCAGAAATGAAATAACAATCTCCTATTTTATGAATATCGAGAGTAGATTGAATAGAATCATTCTTGAAGAATCCATGGATTTTGATTCAAAGTATAATAAGTCTCGAATGTTTACTTTATCTTTTAAAAGATTGGCCTTCTTATTGTTCTGAAGACATTGTTTGCATAACAGGACTATTACAATAAATTGCTTAAATCACATTCTGAATCACTAAAAACATTTGTACCTGAAAAGGAGAAATCGTATTCACCATCATATCAGCCCCAAATTTTAATTTGGAAATCTTAAGATTAGCCTAACTAGCCATGAGCTGTTAGATTGTAAGCTAGAACATTGACAGATCACTTAGTTGCTATTTTGATGTCTTTAAAAACATCTGTGGGTGCGATATTGACTGGTAAGAAAGTAAATTAATTTAAATTATCTATAAAAATGTTATATGCTTGTATATGAAGTATTAGTCATTATTAATTTCTCATAGTGAATCCGTAATAAGTATAAAAATAAAATAAATAAAATAATTAGTTTGCCTTTAATTTAAAGTAAAAAAAGTTAATAATTTTTCAAGTAAAGTATATAAATGTATAGGATTTTCGCTTGTTATCCAATTTTCATACTTAAAACAGATCATGCTTTAAAATTGTTTGAGACTTCAAATGTAAGAATATTTTTCTATACCATTGAAAGTAATTAATTCTTGTATACGATCATATAATATTAGGTTAGGTAAAATGCATTATTTTTACAAACTTCAAAATTTTATTTAAAATGCTTTGTATTGCGTAATTGATTTCAAACAGTTCTGTGGTCGATCTTTGAAGGTCTAACATGCTGGGCAACTTTGATTATTTCTGTGATCTTATCAACATTTTCAACGACGGTGACTACTTGTGAGCTGAGATGCATTTTTAACATTAAAAATACCTGAATGATATCGATTAAATCCAAATTGCAAGTAATTGGCTGTCACAGAGAACGTATACGTCATTCCCAATTTCAGAAGCCTGGCTTGCTCATTTGCCTTAGTCAAAGAAAAGTAATATGCATCGAATTTTCTCTTTGTTGACTTCTATTTTTAATACCCTATAACATATACCAAACAAGAAAAAGGGAACATATTTTTAGTGTGAAATGTCACCTTTCTGACAAGCATAAATTCGAAATGTTTAAATAAAAAATTTGATCATTTTTGCATGAGATAGCGATCCGTACAGTCATCTACCCAAAAAATAATAGATTTCTTTTCCCCAAACCTAAAAGTTTGCTGAAGTCATGGTGGCCGGGTTGGTTAAGGCGTTTTCGTTATCAGGAGGTAGTGAATCCCGACAACTAAAGATCTGTCATGTTCGCTAATGATGGTACCGGTACGATAAATTGTCATGGTCTCAATATCCTCCATGTGAAATGTACCCCTGGGGGTCTTCTGCTCGGTCCTTGCTTCTAAACTAAGAAGATCCATCCACTTTCGGGGAAATGATGGCACTCTCCCCAGTAAGTAAGTTAAGATCACATCCTCTCCTTGTAATGTTAAAAGGTAGAAATCCTAAAACAGCTAAACAATATAAACAGAGAAAAGTATTTTATAAACTTTCGATCAAAGAATATATATATGTATTATAAGATCATTATTAAATCTTTTTAAATAGTTGATTAGATAAAATTAGATACACTACTGGCCATTAAAATTGCTACACCAGGAAGAAATGCAGATAACAAAATGATATTTATTGGACAAATATATTATACTAGAAATAACAAGTGATTAAATTTTCAAACAATTTGGCTTGATAGATCCTGAGAAATCAGTACCCAGAACAACCACCTCTGGCAGTAATAACAGCAGTTATACGCCTGGGAATTGAGTCAAACAGAGATTGGATTACATGTACAGGTACAGATGCCCATGCAGCTTCAACACTATGCCACAGTTCATCAATCATAGTGACTGGCGTTTGGTGACGAGCCAGTCGCTCGGCAACCATTGACCAGACGTTTTCTATTGGTGAATGATCTGGAGAACGTGCTGGACAAGGCAACAGCCGAACATGTTCCGTATCAAGGAAGGTCCGTACAATAACGGCAACATGCGGTCGGGCATTATCCTGCTGAAACGTAGGGTTTCGCAGGGCTCGAATAAAGGTTACAGCCACGGGTCGTAACACACCAGAAATGTAACGTGCACTGTTCGAAGCACCATCAATGCGAACAAGAGGTGATCGAGACGTGTATCCAATGGCACCCCATACCATCACGACAGGTGATGGGCCAGTATGACGATGACGAATGCACGCTGCCAGTGTGCGTTCACCACGATGCCGCCAAACACGGATGCAACCATCATGATGCTGTACACAGAACCTGGATTCATCTGAAAAGATGACGTCTCGTCATTCGTGCGCCCAGATTCGTCGTTGATCACACCATTGAAGGCGCTCTTGTGTATGACGCAGCGTCAAGGGAAGCAGCAGCTATGGTCTCCGAGATGAGAGTCCATGCTGCTGCAAACGTCGTCGAACTGTTCGTACAGACACTTGTTGTCTTCCAAACGACCCCGTTTCTTGACTCACGGCTCGTGACGTGGTTGCACGATCCATTACGGCCATGCGAATAATATGCCTGTCTTCTCGGCTGCTAGTGATAGGTGGCCGTTGAGATCCCGCCTGGCGTTCCGTAGTCCTGAACCCATCGATTCCATATTTTGCTAGCAGTCATTGGATCTCGACCGACGCGAGCAGCAATACTGCGATAAGATAAACCGCAATCCCGGTACGCTACAATTCGACCTTTATCAAAGTCAGAAACGTGCTGGTACGCATTTCTCCTTCTTACACGAGGCATCGCAACAACTTTTCACCAGGCAACAACGTTTAAATGCAATTTGTGTATGAGGAACTGGCTGAACAATTTCCTCATTTAAACACAATCTACTGGCGCCTGCTTTATCTGAATGTGCTGAAAAGCTAATTATTTGCATATCGCAGCACCTTCTTCCTTTCGTATAAATTTCACGTCTGTAGCATGTCGCCTTCTTGGTATAGCAATTTTAATGGCAAGTAGTGTAGTTTATTAAAAAAATTAGTTTGTTTCATTATGAAATAATCTTGATGAGTCAAGGAATTCCTTTTTTTGTGAAATTATCTATTGATAAGAATTTGAAATACAGCGTTTTTCAAGATTTGCATGGAAAAGGCAATTTCGTTTATGAAATCTCTCAGCTTCATTTTTTTTTTAAATTCTCACTTTAGGAATTAAAAAAAAAAAACATTTTTCTGGAATCAGTATGGTTTATCAGCTGGTGATCTATTCTTTATAGTAAATTTGCCTGAAAGCTTCAGTTAAGAGGATATAATGAATACTGTGGTAGAAATTGAGCCCACAAGTTGCTACAGTAAAAACCAGGGAGATGCCCTTCCATTTCATCAATTTTATTGGGAATGGAAAACCAAGCTTAGGATATCAGTTTGTCACTCGGAACTCAAAACAAATAACGAATTTGAATGAGAATGGGAAAACGTATTTTTTAAATTACTCTCTCTATTCTATTATATTCTCTAGTCTTTGAAGAACAAGTCTCTATCAAATCTTTTTCTCAAACTAATTATTGATTTTGTTCTATATTAAAGAGTAATGGGATTCCTATGCATGACGGAATTGTTGTATTTTGTATACAAGCTTATAAATAATGGTAGAGGTATCCAATAATAAAAATGAAGATTCATAAGCAAAATGTCTGCTTTCACTAAGAAAAATTAAAAATATTGGTAGAAAATTGCGTTTTTTAGGAAATAAATATCTTCAATTATAAAATAAATCTTGCAGGATTTTTTAATAATGATTCTAAAAGAATATTAATATTTTGATGAGGATCTTTCTTTTATAAATTAATTTCTGTTTTACAATTCTGTGTAAAGAAAGAAATAATATTCAATAAATATGGAAAAAAAGAACTCTAATTCTAAGAACTTCTAATTTCTTAAAATAAATCAAGAATAAAAGAATACATTTTCTTGAAATGCAAGAGAAAAATAAAAAATCAAATGCAATAATTATTCTGGCAATTATTCATTTAGAGATAGTGTCATTGAATAGAATCAAATTTTCTCAAAAGGATTTTGAAATGAAATCGTACTAATTAGCTAGGAAAATAATAATCGAAATCAAAAGGATTAATAGTAATCGAAAATCAAAAGGAAGTTTAATAATAGTTTACATTTTCTTAAATTAAAGATAGGAGATAAAAATTTTGTTAGACTAGTATAGCATTATTTTGCTTAAATTGTATGTTGAAATAATACAAATATACTACTTAAATAATAAGTAAAATATAATCAGTTTCAAGAGAAAGAATAGTGATAAATATTCAATTGATTCGATATAATAATTAACAAACAAAACTAATACTTAAGACACGTTTTTATGCGATCAAAACTAGAATTGGTGAACAATAATTATTGGAAATTCATCAATTTGATTACTTAAAAAACCCTAGAGCAACTGTGTAACTTTGAAGTTCATATATTACAAAAGCTCCTGATAAATTATTAGTCCAAATAAAAACATGGAACTGCGATTGATTTCGGGTAAAGTTTACTTAGGATTCCCTTTGATTATTTGGCTATTTTGTTAAGCCAAGATAGGTGCTAAAAGATTAATAACAAAATGGCAACCCTAAAATTAATATTTAAAGCGCTGAAAATACCAAGGCTACCAGAAATGATATTTTATCGTCAACATTTATCACTAAATTTTTCAAGATACCAAGAGGTACCATAATCTACGCTTACCCTTGATTTCTTATGTCAAGATCGAAATGATTAAACAAATATTTTGGAAACAGAAAAACCAAAAATAACTCCTAAAAATGAGTAACACTTGTGATACGTCTGAAGGAAAATGCCATCTCAGTAAATTGCGCAAATGATCACAGCTACAGATTTTGTTATACGTTTTAATTTAACTCGACCAGCTGTGATTAATCAATTTAGAGAAGCTAGCGTAACCTTTCAATAAAAAGAGAATAAAAAAAATTCAGTTTTTAAAATAGAAATCCATCTAAATGGAATACGATCTAAATGTTAATCAATCTGTTTATTTTAATTTCAGTCAAAATATACGGTTTTGTTAAGCAAAAACTTTGCATTTGGCACTCTGTTAATATTTTAAATTATTAACTTTAAAAAAATACACTCAATTTCGAAAACATAAGTCTTAGAAAAAATTCTATGTTTTTAATAGTAGATTAAAAAAAATTAGCATGAAAATTTATAATTTTCATGAATAGGAAGCTTTAATTTCATAAATTAATAGTAGATAAAATCATCCATTGTCAATATTTCTATACCGTATAAATTTATTTTGTATCTTAAATAATAAAGCCCGTAAATTTATTTCGTATCTATAAACACGTAATCATTTAAATGTTATTAATTCCATTGTAATTAACTGTGTTATTTTAATGTGCTATTATAAATTTAATTACTTTACCTGCTACTATCAAAGCGTACAAAGGACTGTATCAATAACTGTCTGCACTTTTATAAGTGCTGACAATTATTGATTTAATTAAAACTGTCCATAATTTTATGGTTTTAGTAAATTAAAAATAAATAATTGGAAAAGCATTCTAAACTCACAAAAATTTTAGGCATTATGTTTTTAATTAAAAAATTACTCTTTATCTAATTAAAATATTTATAATTCAATTATTATAATTTTTAATTTTATCTATTCTAATTTTTAAGCTGAATAATATAATATTTTTAATAAAAAAACATACATTTTTCAATTTTGATAAATTTAAATTTTTAATTTCATTTTTAGTAGCGTTTTAATTTTTGTGAGTTTAATATTTTAAATGAGATTTTTTTTTCCATTTAAAATAATTTTTAATATCCTAATTATATTGAAAACTATTGGTCTTAGAAGCGCTTCGAAAACATTATTTTTCCCATTCAATTGTTTCTATAGGTTTGGAAGATTTAAAATTGATAGAAATCAAAATGTATTTGTTCTTTATTACAAAAATACTAGGGTTCTGTTTCCATGGTAATTTGGGTGTAGACAGATTATTCTCTATAGTTTGAAATTAAGCACTGCAAATAACATTTTTAAAATTAAATTGAATTCATAATTTAGAATGCGAATTAAATATTATTTTAAAAATTCCCAATAAATAAATTATTCTCTTATTTTTTTGACGTCATAATAGTAAGCTCATACATGGAAAAGGTATAAGACACAATATCCTTCATTTTATTGCTTTTGGTAATAAAATATGTTATCGACAAATGTATTTAGCTTCAAAATAGCACTTTTGAGACATTGTATTACATAATTCAATTAATTTCAATTATTTAAAATAAATTTGTCTGATTGTCCAGTTTAATAAGGGATAATGATTATAAAGCACATATCATTATTTCATTCAGGTATTTTCTATATATTCATTACTCGCAGGTTTTAAATCTATGACAGAAATAGATTGTCATTGGTAATAGAATTCAAGAAAATGATTTAATGATATAAAATTTTCATTAAATTAAATAGAAATGATTTCAGAAATGATATTTGTGAGTGGTTATTTGTTTGGGAAATATTTAGCAATATCTTTTATTACCGTATTTTTTACTATAGGAAGTAGTTAATTTTTGAATAAAAAGTATTATATATCAATTTCATATAGTTTAAGTTACTCTTTATCTTTGTCGGAAGGAAAGATAATAGCGTAAGGAAATTATCTATTTTTAGCACATTAATCCACTGCTGTCAAAATGGATTAGGAACGCCATATTTGAAAATTGACAATTTAGGTAAAAAAATTAAATGAAACAGCCTGAGGAAAATGCATGGCTTAATTAAGTCTCTGGCATCATTTTCCTGCAACATTGTAATTTACCTTCAACTCAAAATCAATAGCGCTTTTCTTTCAAAAATGTTATCTTTCACGTTGAAGACAGTTTTTCTTAAAACTATTTAAAAATTTTAAATCTAGTCACTGAAAACAGTATCCGGATTTATGTAATTAAATCAATGTTGATATTCTTATTTTAATTAATTTTTTTATTATTCAATTACAACCAATTAATTTTGAATGTTATAAATGCAATAAAATATAAAATGGATATTTTTCTTCTTTAAAAATTACATAAACATTTAAAAACTTGTAGGTAATCAATATCAAATGGGATAAATATAAAATTTTTCATTACAATGAATATAATGTCATAAGGATTATTATAATAATAATTATGATGATGATCATGAAAACTACCGTAACATAATCATAATATTTATCATAATATAGATATAATAAAACAGTAAGGAATTTAAATTTATCACTTTAATTCTATTTCTGGTTTAAAAATAAGAGACAAAAATGTAGTTGAAACACTTATGAAGTGTGAAGCAATTATAAGTCTTTCTGCTAATAGAATCCCAATGCTAGAGATGATTTTAAGAATTCTAGTTAACAAACATATTTAATTAAATAATTCAGTTCTAATATACTGTCTTGTTTTCGGAATGTTGTCTCATCTAGAAAGACAAATATGATATTATTTGGTGACAAAAATATCTTCAAATTCGGTGAAAAAGTTTTTCAAGAGAAAATCGATTAATGAACATTCATTATAAGTTCGCGCCCATATCCTTATTTATGTCGTGTTGAATTAAATTTGCAAAGTGACAAATAATAGAAACTTCAAGTTCAAAGGCTTTAGATTTACTTTCAAGAATTAAAATATTTACATTCATCATTGGCTTTGATGTTTAAAAGTAATATGCTATAATATCATCATAAAAGTATTGAAATATTTGCTTATGAAATTCAGTTTTCTAGAATAATTTTCAATCCAATTTTATTTATTTACTCCAATCTAATTTACTCTTGAAGTTCGAAACAATGTATATAACGTTAAATAAAAAAAAAAACTCAATGATTTCAGTTATTATTTCAACAAAATATTTTGACTACAATTGGATATGTTATATGAATATTAGATGGAATTACGCACTTCTAGATTTAGGGGTTAATTTTCAAGGTTTATATATTTTAGCGTTTTGTTGACAATTTGAATTGGACAATTTGAATTGGAATAATTGACAGCGAGAATATTTTATACGCGTGACAAAGCGCGTAAGGCTTTCTCGTTGCCAATTAAAAATTTTGAAATTACCAATTTTCAAAATTTTAAATTTTTGTTCTAACAGTTATTCAAATTATTGAAAGTATAATCGCTACTTATTCAAAATTATGTATTGTGTTTCTGTTTAATACACGTATTATAGTCCAACAAACGCTTGATATCAAAATAAATATCTATTGTGGTATAAGTTGATATCAATGATACCCTGATTCACAAGATTTTTTTTATCATAAATTAAAACTAAAATATTGTAAAAAAGTAACTATATAAATATTGAACTAAAACTGGAATATGCTTTAACATTCAGTGTTCAGCCTTTTCTGACCTTTATTACATGGTTTAAATTAAACTTCTCTGTTTTTTTTTTAGTCAGCAGATAAATCACACATTTTCATAGTTTTAGATTTTTGCCCCAAAATTTTGTTCTATCTATCGAAAATATAATCTATTTTTAATCAAAAGAATATTCTTGGTATTGTTTAATTTGGAGCTTGACAACCTGATGGATGTCAAGCAATTAAATTATAATTAAGAGACAAATTAAAATAACTATATAATGATTGAATGAAGGCTGAAATATGCTTTTACAGTCCTGGAAAAGCTGGAAATATATTTCCACAGCTTTTAACTTTTGAAAAATAAAAACAATTTGATAATTATTAAATAAAATAAGAACAAATAACTATTTTCTTTTATCAACAAACACACTATATCAGTAGTAAGAACATTTTCAAGAACAAAATTTTTATTCAAATTGATTCCACTTAAAATAAAAGCCTAAATTTCATGCATAAAAGATTGTTATCAGCTCAAATAGATAACTGGCAATTTAATTTTTTAAAATTTTTCCACTGATATATTTTTAATGTCACATGTAATATTTTTTTTTATCTATATGTGACATTTTAAAGAGGTATATTTAAGCCAGATAAGATTTTAGTTTTGAAAGGAAAAATTTCAATTATTCTTGAATACTATGAATGTAAGAGTAAACGATTTAAAAAATGTTCTTATATTCTTCAAAGTATCGAATATATTATAATGTTCGTTATATTAGATCTCAATCTAATGAAGATAAGAATACGTCATATGATAAAAATAAAATTTCATATTGAAATGTTTTCATTGCCCTGGTAACAAAATCAAAGTCTCAAAGAATATTGGCAGCTAAGCAATTTCTTTCACCAATTTCACACCACCTTACCCTTTGAAATTAAGATAAATCATTAATGTAAATTAATAATATATTTCACAACCTAATGAATTACGCAGAAGCGCGATAAGAATCTAAATTTAGCCAAGTGTCGATTGAAAAATTTATTTTTAAACTTAATTGAAAATCGAATTTCATGATAATGAACCTTTACTAAAAATTCAAGAGTATCATTTTCCATTAAAGTTCTATATATATTATCTTAACAAAGGCCAAAATTCTAAGTACCTTATTCTACATTAAAAATTTAAAAACATCGTAAGCAAGCTTCTACAAAATAATCATAGGAGAATTTATACAAAAAAAATAATTTAATGTTCATAAGACTCGGACTTGCGAAATGAAAATATTAAATCTTTATATGATTACTTAATTCAACAGTAATTAAAAATATTAAGTAATAGAATAGGAAGTATCCATTAATTTCTTTTTAATCTATGTAATTATTAAATTAAAAAAAATTGAAGTAATAATTTGGGAAGATATAATAATTTTCATATTTACCAGCAGTGTCTATCTGCTGTGTGTAAGAAGTAAACCTAAAGTACATTCATTTCTTTTAACAAGAAAGTTTAGAAAGAGTCGAGAGAAAATATATTACAAAAATAAAAATTTCATATTGTTGCTGTTTTTAATCTCCCATCTGGTCTGAAAGAGTCTGGTCTGAAGGATCAATAAAACCGTTGACATTAATGAAGTTTGATACACAAGAAGTGGACAGTTATGGATGTCCTTCCAGTCTAGTCCAATATGTGCTCAGGTGATATCGAAAAATTTCACATAAAAATTTAAAAGAAATCACCTAATCAAGATAGTTTATTCATCATACTATGTATATATTTAGAAAGCTGTTGTTCAAAGAGCGAGAAGCAAAGGTCAATGATTTGAAGAAATTAAACCTTGCCAAAACTCTTTATGAATCCATTCGGAGAAACATAGTGTAAATATTTTAAAAATTGTAAGATTTTATACATTTTTTTTTTTTTTTTACTAAACAAGAAAGTTTATGAAAAGTTGAACACACGAAATGCACAACAAAAACAGAAATTCCATATAAGTGTTTGAAAATTCCTTCTATTAATATAGACTTTATTTATCGTCTTATCAGCAGATCAGAAAATTCTTCTTTTAAGAACAAAAAGAAACCAAGAAGATGATTTCAACACATATTAATTATTAATTATTTCAGAATTTACTCGAAGAAAGAAAATAGTATGCCCAGCTTGTTAAAAGAATGAACTTGAATGTAATATTTTCATAACAAAAAAAAAATAAGTTTCCTTTTTTTAAAAAAAGGAGGAGAAAAAACCACATAATTTGTTTTCAAGATTAGTAACTTTCTTTTTCAGGCAAGAAACACTTCATTTCAGAGCATATGTCATTAATATTCAGTAACAAATCAAAATATTCTTCAAATTTAATTCGTGCCGTTTACGCTTTACTAAGCTTGATTAGAACGAACATAATGATTTCTAAAAAATTATAATCTCTTTTTATTGAAAGAAACAGCTTAAATCAAGGTTTTATTTAAAAAATATATTTTCGAAGTATGTTATTTCATTTTTAGTTTTAAAATACTAAAAAAAAGTATTTTTTTACCATGAAGTTCCATTTTTATATTTCATTATCAAGATGGAACAGAATTCGTTATCATGAGGAAATCGAAGAAGAAACAGAATACTTTACAACGTAACAGCAAACACTGCTTAGTTGATACTTTATCAAGGAAGGAAATGTTTCTTAAATTGTACTGAATATATTCGTTTTTACTTTATTTTGCATGATGCTCTACGCTTTCTAGGCTTGAAAGGCTTTCTACGCTTTCTAGACGATTGTATGGAATTTAAATAAGTGTTATAAATTTTTAAAAGAAAATAATAGTAAAAACTAAGGTTTTTTTCCCCCGAGTGTTAGCTAGACTGGCAGTATTGGTGCGCTGCTCCACTTTTTCAACTGAACCGCAATTGGGTGTGGAGTCCAACTTCCTCAGTACACACATGCCATAGGTACCCGTTTACAGGGTAGGCAGCCATTCATACGCCATTCATACAAGGAAAGGACAAAGACAGGAGAGAGAGAAAGAGAAAGTACATCCATGTCCGAACCGGGATTCGAACCCAAACCTCCCTATTAGCAAACGAAGTGTTAAAAACAGTAATTTTAAAATGAAATCAGTTCTTGAATAAAAATTGGAGAATTACACAAAATCATTTAATGTAGCAATACATTGTGAACTATTTGTGATACAAGTTAAGTGAAAACTGATATTTTTAATGGCTTTATGAACTTTATATATTAATTTGTGTATAGAATTTTTGATAGTCCTTTCACCTTTAACTCTTAGGTAAAGAAAACTTGATTATGACAATAACAAATGTTAAACAGCACTTAGATATTTAGTATTTTGAATATTTAGTATGTTGCTTAAAGATAACTTTGAGTTAAGTTTATTATTTTTATAAATCTGTTATGATGAATATTTAAGACATATTATGTCATTCTGATACAAAAATCTAGTATTTTTAAATAGATTTTCCAAATCTAATATTTTAAAATGACACAACATGGAACATTACTTTTTTTTCCATGTTGTGCATCTTGATGACGATATTAATAATACGTGGATTTCAGAAGAAAAATAACAAATCATTTACATTCGATAAGATAATACAATATTAGTTAAGAAATTATATTTGTAGTTTTATGATTATAGATATAAACTTTTTAATATAGTAAGACTAATACGTAAAAAAAAAGATAAAATTACATGAAAATTTGATAGTAAAAATATAAAAATTGGTTCAATTGATCGAATTTTGATACAAATTTCACTATATATTAACAAACATTCAATGAATGTTTGATAAAATAAGCATTAGAAACACTAAAAAAATGTAAATATGTCCCTAATACAAACATATTTAATTAAAATTTGAAACTGTGCAAAAAGCAAGAAGAATTAATGGAAGAACATCAGTCCATTGTTAAATAAACTGTATTTTAATAGTCAAGGAGGCCTTTTTATCAAACAATTCAACTATGGTTGACAATGTTCTGCTTTGAACTTTCATATTCCCATGTGATACGTGAGAAAAAAGCTGAACAAAAAAATCAACCGTTTCGTAACATTTTCTTTTTGTTAATATTAAACAATACCTTATACTAAATTTGAGTTCATCTTTTGTTATTTTATTTATTATACTTAAATTCGGAAAAATCATTTCAGAATTTTGTGTAACCGATGTTGCTATAATTTCAACTATTATTTTGGTTAAAGAGTTACAAAAATATAATACTTAGTGACATGGATAGAAATCGAAAAATACCGTTGGAGAACCCACAGCGTGTAACAGAAGAAAAGCGATTGCCTGAACCGAACGAAAACGCAACTGCAAACAACTAAAGTCAAATTATTTTTTTAAAAAAATTAAGCATTTAAATACATTAAACGTTATGACCTCATTATCGATGGTATAATTGGTTGTTCGGGTCAAGAAAATTATATATCAATTGAAGTGTAGCTTCAATTTGATGAATTGAATTTTTGATGAATTGATTTTCGATGAATTGAATTTTTACGC
>JAPDSC010042291.1:0-11367 GCA_026290005.1 Latrodectus geometricus
CTGAGGAAACCTAAGCAATATTGCTAATAGATCCACAACATATGAAAACAAGAACTATTCAAATGTTTTCTAGATAACTTTTAGATCCAAATGTTTAAGTCCACTGGTATTTGTCAAGTAAAACCATTTATGCTGTCAGAATGTATACCAGAAAGCCTATTCAGGTGGATTAGATGGAATTCGGAATCCAACAAAAAGGCCGAAAAATCGACAAAAGCTATGTGTTATGTGCCCAAGATCCAATGATAGTAAAATAATTTCTTGAATAAAATCCAGTAAATTTACTTGACAATACTAGTCTTCTTCTGTTCATAGAAAGTGTATGTCGATTTAAAATCTTTAATACAAATACGTAATTTTGCTTTTATAATTCATGAATGCATGTTTTCCTAAACAATCAAAATATTTTCTTAAAAATAGGAATATGATTAAACAATAATTATTAATGGAAAATTATTTTTTAAAGGCTTAGCTTATTTTTTAATAAAACTGATTGGGGAACCAGTAACCCCACGTGAGTGACAATGTCAAAATAAAGTCTTTCAACGAGTTAACAAAAAAAAAAATCTTTTACACCTTTTTCGTTTCGTTTCATTTTTGAATTATTTATTTTACTTTATGCCATATAAAATTTTAATAAAAGAAATATTTAAGTAAATTTTTAAAATTTTATTTTTTTACTCGAAATATATAAATTTTAAAACAATTCAAAATAGCTAAAAATTTTTCTTAAAGGCAAATATGATGATAAACTTAAAAAATTAAAGTGCCTCGTATTTAGAAAAAATCAAGTAAAAGTATAGGATCTAATTTGCGTAGAAAAACTCGTTTTGATACTAAAAAACTTGAAAAGCTTAAAAACAGTTGTTATATTCCATATTAAATTTTCGAATTTTATAAAATATGAAAAAAATTAACTGTGAAATTGATCTCCATAATTATAAATAATTATTTCAAAACTTAATAAAATTAAGAATTTTATTTATGATTACTTTTTAATAACATCTATAACATAATAAACGTTATTACAACTCAAGTACATCTCAAGTAATTGGTATTTTTGATTGACATTTTCAACTAGAAACCCAAATTCCATCGAAGCAAACAAGTTTGATATTTTATCAATATATTCATATATATATATATTTACTTTGATAGATTAATAAAAAGCTAATCCAGAATATCACGATATCTGTATTTCGATTGAACAAAGAAAACATTTGCTTGAAAATTTTCTTATGTATTGTAATATAGGTTAATTGTATTTAGTTATTACAAAATATTAAATGTATTAATCATTCGAAATTTAATTTAAAAGAGATAATATAAAATTTTTCTAAATTATTTTTAAAATACATCCGCAATCACACACATAAATATTTCTAAAATAATAATATTCCGAAAAGTTCATTAGGATTATACCAGCTTATAAAATGTAATCTCTTGAGAGAAAAGATCTTTCATTATGTTTGATTAATATGTTAATTAAGATATTTTTTCATGAAACTTAAGAATTTTAACCTTCATTTTTTTCACTTTATATGAAATGCTCTGATTATACCCTAGAAAATAATACCAATGGCACTTACAGAGTTTTTTTTTAAATACACAAAATATTTGCCATATTATATGAATTATCTGTTTTTATATTTATGCATTATTTATAAATCCATGAAAATGGAAGATGTTTTATGCACTTTGATTAAGAGAAACGAAATTAAGCATCTTAAAATTTCAACATTAATTAGGATTCAAAAATAAAATAAATTTAAATAATAAAATTTAATTGAAGTAAATATTTTTAACATTATTAATAAAAAGTGCGTAGAAGCAAGAAAAATAGAAAAAAGTTAGACAAAATATTTATGTTTATCCAATTAAATTAATAATATCTTAAAAATTATTTTACTAACTTCCATTTCTAATTTTCAGATCATTTTTATAATTGCTGAAAACATTCAAACTTCATTTCTTTTTAATATCTTGCATTTGATACCTAGTACTGGAATGCAATTTACAGAAATTTTTAGCAGTTAAATTTCAACATTAACCAAAGAAGTATTTGCTTACTTTAATCTTCAGCATTGCTTATGACATTTAATTGCTATGTATAGATTTTCTTCATATTTGAATGAAACGATGAGTAGTGTTATTAGTGAGAGCGGTACAAAAAATTCGTAACTTCAGAATTTTTCATATTTACATTAAAACTTAGAGGAAATTCTTGTGTAATAGATATATATTTTCTTGTATATTTATACTCAAATTGCAGTAATTCAGCCATTTAAATTATTGAAATTTTCAATTCTTAGACTTTTAACAGTTCAAGCAGTTCTATATTCTTGATATCATCACAAATATTTCTTAAAAGTATGAGCAACATCATAAAAGCCTTAAATTTCATAAAGGGAATCCAAATTACATATATTGTATGCTATTAATGAGCAAATAAAATAATAGGACAATAACTGTCAATTTCCTATTTGAATTTTGATTTCAACACTCTGGAATAATTTTTAACAAATAAAAATTATAATTAACATTATCTTTTTCAAGAAATATCTTTCAGTTGTTAAGCACTTTAGATATAATTTGATCCCAATTTAAAGTAAAGTAAAATGACTGAAATAAATCTTTAAAAAGACTCATGAGCAGAGGAAAGAAAACTTTATGCTATTATATATATATATATATATATATATATAAAATTGATTTTTATGATGATATCAATTTCTTTAGTATAAATCTTATTGTCCTGGAAGATCCTTTACTTTTGATATGATAGATATGTTCAGATATCATTTTCCCTATTCTTATGTAGACACTTGATAGGACTTACTTACGAGAGAGGTCTCAAGATGTACACAAATTGTCCTAAGTATTTCGATGTGATGGCATCACCGGCACATATACTTGGGTGTTTGGAGATAAAAGTACTTGGTTATTTGAAAAATACTTGGGTGTTTGAAATAAATAAAGAAAAGTAAAAGACAAAATTCTAAAAGAATAATTCTATCAAATCTATTGGGAATAGTGACATCAAAAGAATCTTCTGTTTCTCTAAATATACCACCAAACACCAACTGTTCGGGTAATAGTAAACCACAATTATTTTTACGATTTGTAAATAAACTTTCATTTATTTCCGCCATACAGTCTGATCCACCTACCATCTTGTTTGGTATATTCTCCATATCCAAAAACAATAAATTACAAATACAACTGTCCTAATCTATAATCTCATTTATGTCAGCATGTGTACTTACATTTTCTATGCTTCACATATTGTCATGAACTTTATTGATGACGAAAAATATTGCACCTTTAAAAACTCTGTGTTTAATCAAACTTCTTCAAATTGTAACTCCTTATTTTTTAATGGCATAGCAGTGCATGTCATTACAAATGTGATTTATAATCTGTATAATCTATAATGCATCAATAGAAAGTATTTATTTGCAAAAGAAAACGATGATAAACACAATAGGTATGCTAAAAGTTTTTATCTTCTTTGAAACCTAAATTGAGTACTTAGGCAATTTAGTTAGTTTTTAATAATATTTTTTGATTATAAAAGCTTTTTTAAATACCGATTTGCAAAATATTTATGTTAAATTTATTTATGAATTTCTAATCTCGATAATAAAATAAAAATCGTTAGCATAATCATACACTTTGTTCGAACTTTCGAGGAATTTGGCTGTGAATCTTCAGGTGAAAATAATGAAAAATATTGCAACCTACTTATCCTTTAAAAAATGGAAATACTTTATTTAAAATTTACTTGTAATCTTTCATTTGTTTCCCTTACTGTATTGCTGCAAAATTAACGTGTTGAAATTACATCAAAATATATAAATATTTGATACATAATTAGATACAATAAAATTAATATATCATTGGTATACATTGCATCGATTTTCAAGTCAAATAAACTTCATTTAACAGAAAAAAGTTTCGCAGACATATAGTAATGAATTACAGACGAAGTGAAAGAATTACGTAATAATTAATGACAACTATTTAAACATGTTATACACGCTCCGTGACACAGAATGGCTGTTTGCTTTCTTAAGTTAAGGATTCAGCATTTGACATTATTGAAGCAGAAAAGTATCCATCTTTACATGCCATTGTGAATTTCGGGAAATAAATATATAAATATATCATATAAATAATTCCAATTTTCAAGGGATTTGCCAGTGTTTAAAGGATTTGAACAGAAATAATGTCCTCATAAATATCTTAACAAACATTTTTCTTCTATTCCAAAACTGATCCCCATACATGGTGATTTGCATTTATTAACAATATTTGGACAAAATATTTCTAATACTTTTGAATGGATGATACAAACTTATAAATTTTGTAAAGCAATTTCAAATATATCAGTTTCTCAGATGTAAATTTGCAGGTCAAATATTTCTCCACTTTTCAAATATATTTAACTATCTAAAATTAAAAATTGTGAGTATTATCTGAAACTGCTAATTTTATTTAATTTGTACATTGTCGGGATGATCAAAAAGAAACTGATAAAATTGGATTCTTAGCAAATATTTTTTTTTACAAAGAATGAACTGATTCAAGTGACACGTGATAGACATAATGTTCCTCCATTGTTTTAATAGAAAGTTTAAATTCCTCCATTGTTGTAATTGAAAGTTTAAAAAAGACTAAAGGAAAGGTATTATTATCTTAACTTGATAAATACATTGTAACTGAGAGTATTTCAATTGTAACAAAATAAAAAAATAAGTAAGGATGCTGTGATTAAACAAAATAAAAAACAATCATTTGTGATAAAAATGGTATAGAAATAAAAATTATTTCTAAAGTATAACATTCAGTTTTAAAATTTCATTCTTTTTCTATCTCTCAATATCAAGTAAATAATTTATCTGTATACAGCTGTAAATCAAATTTTAATGCTTTAATCTATGCTATGTACGAAAAATAAAAATCTTATGCTTGAATAAGTAAATATTAGTGATGAATGTAAGCTTTATTCAAAATAATGTTAAAAATAAAACTTTATAATTAATTTCATTTCGGTTTTTAGCTTTTTTATTTCTTAAATAATCATAACAACATCTGCTATATGAAAAAGACTAAATTTAATAACAGTATCGATATTTTGATTTGTTTTTGAGCATAAAAAATTACTTTTTTTAAAAACATAAATTCAATCAATGACATTCTTATCAAGAACACTATATTTGTATATCTACATCATCTCGCTATATTGTGATTATTTAAACTTACCAATAAACATGCATATTTCACTCATTATTATGCATTATAAATTAGCAAATATCGTATACTGTAAAATCAGTGAGGAAGATTTAGCAAAATTCCTTTCTTCATAGAAAAACAAAATTTGCAACAAAACTAGAACTGGAAATTTATGTCTTAGCACAGTTATACATTGTAGAAACGAAAATTACTAAACAATTTAGGAATGCATATAATGTTTGAAATAAGAATTCTTATTATAAAATTGGTAAAATATTTTTTTAAAATAAAATTTTTAGAAATTGTGAAATTCATTTTCTTAAACTTAACAATGAAACAAAAACATATATCTGTGAATATTTATATTTATTGCAATAATTCACGTTAAAAATAATTTTTAAAAACAAAAAACAATGCATATATTGTTTAATGTACTATTCTTACTTAACTGCACAACAGCTAATTTATATTTTAAAATTTAAAAGCATTTGTCATTAACTATTAATTCAGTGAAGACACAATTGATGGTAACAATTAATATCATAAATTTTATTTTAAAACTATCTTAAAATATTTTGTAAAATATTTGAACTTGAAAATCATTACTGTATCAATATGTTTTTAATTTTTTTATTTTTAATTTTATATTAAATAATAATGCATACGGTATTTTTATTAATATGTTAATAATTTTCATCTTTTATTTACAGAAAGCAAGTTTTAAGCAAAAATAAAAATAAAAACCGGTTTTTTAATATTAAGTTGCTATTTCAATCAATAATACTTTATTTTAAGAGTTTCTATTTCAATACCTAGAAGTTCTACATTATGTCCTAACTCACGCAATTTTTCATAACAGAGATTTTTTATAACACATTATGCAATAGTGAAAATTACTGCTACATTAAAACATGAAAAATATTTTTAACCATTTTAATATAATTGTACACTCAAAAAATATCATGAAAGTTTATTTAATTTGTTATCCCAGTTAACCATTTAGATTTCAAACTTTTGTTAATTTTGCTTTAAATCTATTGAATTTATTATGAAAACTTAATAAATTTAACTGCTAATACTTAAAGCTTAGTTAACTTAATAATTTAACTAAGCTTTAAGAAAATTGGCTGTAATTGCAAAGCTGCATTGTAATGAAATAATAGAATTAATTAAATTTGAGTACTAAGGACGTGTTTGGATAATATTTAACACAAAATTAAACTATTGAATTAGAGATGAATTTTCTTGAAATTTAATAATATTATTAAACTTACCCAAGGTAATTATGCTTGTTAAGAAATTTTTAAGATGGTATTAATGAAATGCATCATAATAATATGCATAAAAGGAAATGTAAATTAATATTTTTAAATAAACAGCTAGTTCAATTAAAAAAAAAAATATTTTTCTAAATTTAAAGGAACCTTTGAATTAAGTACAATTTCCAACCTTAAAAGTGATTTTAAAATTTTAATCGTGTATTAGCAAATTTTCAAATAAATGGGTTACATAATTATTTTTCTATTGTATTTCCATTGCAATTCTTTAATTCCGTTTTATCATTTAGCTGAAAACATTTATTTTGGGTAAAATAATTTTAGTTAGTATATATGAGATATAATTACATGATACATTTGATGGATATATTTGATTTATGTATCATTCCTAAAAAATGAAGAAAAATTTTAAAAATATTTCCTTATGAGCAATTCCTTTGATTTTAACTTTAATATATACTTTTAAATTTGAAAGGTAATTAAGAAAATATTTTTATTTATGCGTCATGTGTAAATGAATAAATATCTTACACACTTTCTGAATACATTTTTTATTTTTTATAATAGATCCATGCTGTATAAACAATGACAGTTTCGAAAGCTTTAAATATAATTCAAAAAAATTTATAATTTTAAACATTAAAACCAAAAAAATAAAAAATGATCTTTTTAAAGAAATCGTTACATTGTATGATAATTCGTTGATTTTCAAAATTTTATTTAATAAACGAAGAAACGACACATTTTGTAATAAAAGTATATCCATACCACTCAAGTTTTAATTAGAAACAATATGTCACAATCCCTTTATAAGCGAATTTCTCATGTTAGATAATACTTTAGTATATTCATTTTTGTACTTTCAGATTTCAATAAAAAATAAAAGTAATTTTAAACTTAGAATATGCATTTATTTCCTAGAATAGGTGCTTCACATAGAAAATCTTACTTCAAAAATAAAAATTTTAATGAAAATTTAGCATTTACATTTTTCCTACTTT
The DNA here is from genome assembly GCA_026290005.1 of Latrodectus geometricus. NCBI lineage: Eukaryota > Metazoa > Arthropoda > Arachnida > Araneae > Theridiidae > Latrodectus > Latrodectus geometricus. The sequence continues at coordinate 7,514 of JAPDSC010042291.1, forward strand.
TTAAAAATTATACCTATAAAATATGTGTTTAAAATGTAATAGCGTTTGTAAGTTAACTGAAATAATGAACACATTTTCTTCTGCTAAAAGATATGTCAAAAAGCATTTACTTCATCATAAATCGTAAATAAAATATTAATCAAGCTTTTAAATTCCTCATAATGTAATAATTAATTTGGAAAATTATTCTACATTTTTTCACAATGTTAGCTGATTAAAATTACTAGCTAAATGGTTTTTAAATTTGGAAATGCGTACATGTAACTTTTGACAGTTTAAAAACAATTTACCAATATTAAGTATATTTGAATGTTAAATTGTTAACTTTTACAATATTTTATATTACTTTTGAACAGTCAAATTTTACTACGACTTATTAAATTATCTTTTTGTCTAACTACAGTGTATGGTGCATAACAATATCATTCATAAATTCACACGCACATTTTAGAATTAAATATATTCCAAATAGAAGGGCATTTTTAAATTGTTTTTTTTAAATTATTAAAATATATTTTTAAATTGTGTTAACTAAATATATTTAGAAAATGTAATTAGTTTATTTTCATCAAATATAGTTTCAAATAAAACATATAAATTTTCTTTAATCAAATCCATTAACTATACTAGATAATTTATAAAAAAAATTAACATTCTTTTTTAATATTATTTTTTAATAAAATTAATTAATTGTTTTGGCAATTTATTAAAAGCAAAACAATTTTAAAGCATTTTATTAAAAACCAATTGAATAACACACTAATTGAAAATATTTCACGAATATATTTTGCGTTTGATTACCATCAAATTTAAATTTTCAAGTGCTTTATGTGATAATATATAAATTTGAATATATTTAATTTATTGAATAAAGTCTCTGAATAAAATTCATTTCTTGAATAAATACTCTATAATTAATAGACTTTTTATTTATTAAATCATTTGATACTAAAAATATATTCCCTTAATTTTTAAAAAAATGATTTGAGCAAGAAACATCTATAGTTATGAGTTATTAATATTGTAAAACGTTTATTTAGTATATTTTTAAATATATTTAACTATGGAATGGAACAATAATGAAAATGACCATATGTAATAGGTTATTTTCAATGACTGAGCAGTTTTAGTTTTAACAAATCTGTTTCCAGTTGGACATTAATTCAATTTTTTTGGATAAACACTGAAGAGTTACTTATTTATTATAACTGGTAATAATTTTTTGGATGCATCATAAGAGAAATCGGAATTTTTTATCCCCCTTTTTAATGGACAAATTTTATTCCACTACTATAAGTAATAATTATTGTGATTTGAATATAAATGATTTAATGTGAAGCTTTTAATTTTATAATAATTTTGGTTTTTAATACCTATGATACATAAACAGGAAGTGAACCAATAATAGTTTTTTGTTAAATACAGCGATACATAACCAATTATTTGTAATTTAAATTATTAAAAAATCTTTGTAATAATTATTTTTACGATTAAACTGAATCTAGTAAAATATTTTAAAGAGTCACATATAAAGTTTTCATTTAAATATCATACATACATAGCGGTTGTTGTTGCACCAGTTGTTTCCACTTACACAGTAGTGCAGTCATACTCAGGATAATAACTTAATGTTAAAGAATTTGGATTACTCTCTCATCAGTAAATTCCTTTTAGTTTTGAGCTACGGTCAGGTTAAGGAGGGTACCAACTCCCATGTACCCTCTTCTCTACATTGTAATACAATGTTGAGAAGAGGGTACATGTGAATTGATATCCTCATCTCTACATGGACACCACATCAATGGAAAGACTTTGGACATCGCAGATTAAAGTGCTCATGTTTTTAAACAAGCTATAACATCCTAGTGAGATATATTTTGGTCACCCTTTCATTTCTGTCAAATAATCTTTCACTTTGTTAATCTTATTTAAGTATTTATAAAAAAATAAAGTATTGCTAAAAAAAGTTGAAAGAAAATTGAATTAAATTTGGCTGATGAAATTTATGTTTTTGGTATTAAAATAGTTTTTGTATCATGAATCATTTTGAAGGAAAATATTAGAAATTCAAATAAGATTGACATTTGATTCGTAGTAAGGTTTTCATTAAATTAGAGAAAAGATAATCAAAACTGCTTTTTGTTTACAGTTAAAATTTCCACATAAACTGGACAAGAGTAAAATGAAGCTTTATTATACTTTTATTTTTAAAATGAATAAGCAATGAATTTCTTTTGTCTTAGTTATTCTCAAAATTTTAAAATGTATGCATTTGATCCAGTTTCACAGGTAGCAATTTTCAAATATACATTGAACATGCTTACATTTTTCTGATTTGTATGTTATATTCATTTGTGGATTGAAATCTTTCGTAAATGGCATATCTTAATTCTAAAAGCACAAATCATCATATTATTGCACAAATAACTAGATTAGCAAAATATGTATCATTAAAACATCCTTTTAAATTTAAAACTATACTGAAATCCATTATTGTACAATTTTGAAGCTAATCAAATAATTAGTAAATTTTAAAATTAGTAACAAGTTAAAAAATGATTATGAAGAGATAAGTTATTTTAAAGCTATAATTGAAATAAACAGAATACAACATAGTATTATAAACACAATTTAATAATATTTATGACCATAAGTTATATGTTTAGTGGAGTATTGTTGAGAGAAAAAACAGGACAATTAACCTAATAAAGCATTCAGTTCTCTTAAAAAAGCCATTTTTAATATTTTTGAAATCAAATTTGGAAACTTAATGCTTAAATAACTTTTTTGTTCGCATTTCCGTATAAATTTGGTATATAATGATTATATCATTATTTTCTTATTAACCATTGGTAATTTTGCTTAATCCAAATTATTTCTTTCTTAATTTATATTTTATTATTCCAAGTTATACATTCTATGTATTACACTAAGGATAAAGTTCTGAAACAATGTTTTCCTTTAAAGTCCTTTAAAAAATTCTATAAATTCTGAAACATATGCTTAAAAACAAATAGTATTGTGAAATGTTGCATGAAAAATTCCTTTCAATTTTAAATCAAGCTTGAATAGAATTTATGCAATATCAGAAAGTATAATTCACTGAAGAAAATAATAATATATGCATTTCATAGTATAATTTTTAATATCAAATGTAGTAAGTTTTTTTTTTCTTGATTTAGAAATATTTCCGAGTCATGCTTGATTTAACTAGAATCCAAAACATGCTAAAACATATTTTTAGGAGAGAAACTCTCTGAGGAAAAATGAATCAAAAGTTTATAAATATAAACATAAAATTTATTCTACTGTACAACATACGGGAATATCCTAATTTATGACACAAATAAATTCAAAATATTAATTCAAGAGAAAAGAACATCTCTTAAATTTTTCTTTTAATTTACATTAACTTCATAATATACATTTCACTCATTTTGTTTAAATAAATAATATATTCATTAGACAATTATTCAAGGTTTCCTTTAATATTTTATATCTCAAAGATTGCAATACTTAAAATTATAAATTAATATAACATGTATAATGAATTATGTGTCTCTTTATCTGTTATGAAAGATTATATACCCACCATTATTATTCTTATATGCTTGATCATTATTTACAAAATTAAAATACAGTGTTGTTTGCTTTTAATGAGTATATTCTAAATCACTGGTCGAAAAGATATACCAGAAATAAACAACAAATGTCACAAATGCTAATGAATTTTTATTCAAAATTCTTGAATTTTAGTATACCAACTGTATTGCTATTACAGTTTAAAATGTTTCGAAATTTTATGAAAAATTTTTATTAATTCATGCACACTCGACATATATATATATATATAT
>JAPDSC010042303.1:0-31301 GCA_026290005.1 Latrodectus geometricus
CACATAAATTTAAAATTATTATTCATATACCATTTTTAATATAATATTGAAATTTATTACTCATGGTGCAATAAATAAATTAATTTAAATAATTTTAAAGATTTGCTTACATTTTAACTAAAATAATTTCATCAAAATCTGAGTTTTGTGTGTTTATAATCTATATGATTAGTTAACTTACAATTTATTCTCTATTTTATTTTTAGTTCATTGATAATCTTTTTGTAATTAATATACCTGTGTCTTTTTAATATACTTTCTTAACAATGTCAAATTATGTTATATTCAAGCTAAATGTGCACTTATGTTTCAAATATTGGTAGAATCGGTTTACAGAATTAGTATAATTTCAAACATGTAAAGCTAATTTCTCTTCAAATGTTATATGCAAAGTTGCTTTGACTTTTGTTCTTTCACAAACATAAAAGTTTACATACCAAGAGGTGCTTAATTAATTACATGATGATGGGGATTCAGAACTTTGTAGCTAAGCATCCAGTTAAAGAAATCAAGTTCAGGGATGTATTTTATATACAAATTTGATTCTGCTAATTTATTTTACTTATCAGAAATTTGCTAATGAAGACAATCATGGAGAATTTCTGAAATTATATGAAATAATCTTAAATAAGTAGCATGATTTGACCGTTGGATTGATATAATACTCTAATTTGACAATATTGCTTGCAATCATACCAAAAGCTTTAGTGAAATCACTGGAGAGAGATGGCAGAAGGGAAAAACAGACCAGTTTTTCCAATTTCATTTAATTGTCAAATATTAGCCAAATTATTAACCTCAAAGATAATTAATTGTAGTCTCAAACTAAAATTTCACCTTTCTGTGCTCAACACCTCTGGTTGCTGACAAAATTATTTGAATGTAAATTTAATATATTGTAGCTTTATCATTAGAAAAGAGAAGCAAAAAACTGATTCAATCAAAATTGTAGAATGAAAAGACAGTATTAAAAATCCTTGATTTTGGAATTTGTATTATGTTATCTTGTCAAGGACTTATGTTTTTGTGAATTTGTTATTCTCCCACTCAGTCTCAAAAGTTTGTAGAGATTTGCAATCAATATACTTTAATCTGTAGATCCCTGTTTAATTATTCCTCATTTGTAAAAAAATGTCTGTTGAGTAACAACAAAAGTTTTAAATGAAACTTTGATTCTGAAATTGCACATTTGTTACAATAAAATACATTTTACTTTTGTAGTTCCGTTATGTATTTGTATGCATTGGCACAAAAAGTTTATAAAAGTTTTATAAATCAACCAATAAAATAATGTTACTTAATGAATTTATAATGGTTATTATAGTTTTTCCTTTCGAAGTTTTCTGTTATATTAAATTTAAATATTCAAAATTAAAAGTGGAATGTAATCTCTAATGTAAACTTAATAAAGATGAATAAACAATGTGAAATTTGTTCATGTTTTTATTATTTATAATAAAAAATGTCCATTTTTTATAAATAATGTAGAAATATTTCATTTGTTTATATTGATAAATTTTTGCAAGTTTGACTTGATTGATAAGAAAATATTTTTTAAGATTAATTATAACTTCAAAATAGAATGTGTATTTTTAAGAACTTATAGAAATCATATTTCAAAATGGAACAAAGGTTTGAAGCATTTTCAATATCACAAAATAGTTTAAATACAGTTAATCCTTTATATTAAATAGTTAATGAGTTTTCATCTTAGATATGGAATGATTAAATGCATATTATGCATAAATACACATTGCATTTTGTTCTTAAGCAAATGTAACAAGCATGTTAACTAGGATTAAACTTTATGTAATGAAAATTTATGTTTTATGTAAATAAGAACAATTAAAGCCAATCAGATGATATAATAAATGCTGAAAATTTTATGTTTTAGGAAGAACATGATAGAATATCATCAAATCTTAAAAAGTATGATGAAAAATCTAAAAAGCGGGACAGACGATCTCGTCGCAGTTCTTCCTCTTCTTCTTCATCCTCTTCTGATCATGGAAGAAGAAAAAAGAAATCTGAGCGGTATGTCTACTTTCTTCAGTCTTATTATAATTTATTTAACATTTAGTTAAGGTAGTGGAATGTGCATCTTAAATGCATCCAAGAATGTTGCTTTTAAAGGATTGTAAATTTATTGAAATTAAATAATATGAAATTTTATCATATTCTACATCTTTAAAGAAATTGTAAATTAGTTTTTTTTTTATGAAATTCTAATTTAATTTTCTTACTAAATTATTCATAATAGCTTACAAAAATAAGTAATCTAAACTATTAAATTAGTTGAAAAGTCTTTTTAATGATTGTTTTGCAAGATTTTGCTTATTTGTTAATGTTGAGTTTCCTGTCAGACTGTATAACAATATAAACTTTATATTGTTTTCCTTTAATAGCTCTGAAAGTTCTTCCAAAAAAGTTAGTGATAAGGAAAGTTCTTCTAAAAGTAGGAGACGAAGATCACAGTCAAAATCACCATCTCAAAACAGGCATTCTAAGAAAAAAGAGAGGTATGATGGTTAATTATATAGAAACTATGATTGTTAATTATATAGAAACAAAAAAACCCTTTGTTGAAATTGTTCAATATTTTACACATATTTTGCCATTTCATATGAAAATACAATAGAGAGTTGAGTTGTAAAATTAATTATTTTTATTTATATATGTATGGAAATAGTTATCAAAATAATAAAATGTATATGAATTAAGCTATAATATATAATCCTATTTTCCAGTTTTTTTTAATAAAAAAATATATTTTTGTAGCATAAACTAGGCTTAGTGAACTTGTATATCTTTTGGATTTTTGTCGTAGGTCAAAGTAAGATGCCAACAATGCAAGTTTATAGGTTTGTAAAATGTGTTGATATAAACTTTCAAAGAGACCAAATTTTGTCAGTCCAATTAGTTAATTAATCAAAGTCGATGAGTTTTCTAAAATAGATTGTTTTGTTTATGCACTACAAACTACTGAAGAAAATACATAAAATGCAGTCAGCATTTTTTTTTTTTTAAGTATCAGTACAGTTACAATGTATTCTATATTTTTCAAAAAAAGGTTCAAAACTTAAATAATTTCTACCATACTTAATTTCTGCTTTATAAAAGGATTAATATTTAAATATATTCATTAATATTATTGGGGAAAAGAAATCTGGGTGAAAGTTCAATCCCTTGTATTGTAAAGAGAACCAAAAAAGTCATTATTTTTTGTTAAGCTGGAAGAAAATAAAAATATTTTTTTGGAACGAGAAATAAAATTAAAAAAAAATATTTTATTAATAAACACATTTGCAACATTAAAAATTTTTTTAATTCAAATAAAAAATAATGAATTTTAAAACATCTTAATATTTTGTTTATTCTTTTTAACATTGTGTTTTATTTGTGACATGCCAATTCTGGCAATGAATTTCTCTGTACTGTTAGTTATATTAAAACTTCAACAAATATAACTAAATTTAAATATCTATAAATCAAATATAAAAAAATCTATAAAATTTCTTTGTTTATTTTTGTTATCTAGCATTAAATTTTTTCCTTTTAGAAATCTATGTAATTTTAAAAATAAATTGATTTTAGAAATTGGTCTTAGAACTAGAAGAAATTTATGAACTGAATCTAAAACTGATTATTTTTTATTGCCATCAAATAAAAATCTACTTAATACTGTGGAATAGTTCTCCATTTTAAATTAAAAAAATGTGAATTGTGAATTTATAGAATTAGGTGAAATTGATTGGTTTGACCATTTATTTTTCAATTAACTTACATCTATTCCAGGATATTTTAGTTATAAATGTAATAAAGCTTTTTTTTGTTGCATATTTGGGTTCTTTACAAAAAATATTGTAAACCTTAAAATAATTACTTTTTTGCAAGCTGAGCAATAAAATTAAGTTTTTGGGAAATAAATTATTCTTAAATGCCAAATTATATTATTTCTCTAGTTTGAAATACTTTGAATTTATGTTATTAGCTTATTTTTTTAATATCTTTGGAAATTATAAGTATATTTTGAAAAATTAAAAATAACAGAAAAATAAATGAATTTCCTACTTTTATTAAAATTTAGAATTACTCAAAATTTAAATGATGTCAAAATCTAAAAGTTATTTCCAATAATTAATTTGTTATATCCTTCAAAACAAAGTAATTTTAAACTTTTTATGTTTCTTCATTGGTAAGAAAAAAATTAGTTTTTAAATCAAACATTTTCTATTACAAAATTGAGGGTGAGAAACACATTATTTTATTGATAGATTTGTGAAAAAAATATAACATTTAAAATTTTCAGTTTATGTTATCATTGTCAAAACATAATTCTATATAAATTCTTTAGTATCTTTCCTTACTGTTACCTCATTGTGTTACATTGCATCTCATTTTCCCTCACACAAGAAATAAATTTTATAAATTCATATTCAATATTAAGTTTAGAGGACATAATAAAATTTCTATAAAATGTTAATAAGCGTTTTGTTATTTAAATAACGTGAATGCAGTGTAAATTTTACAATTGCTCTTCATTTAGAGTTTTCCTAAATAATAAATTTTTCCTACCCATTTATTTAAAAAAGCTAACATTGTATATTTCTAGAAGTAAACATTCATTATCTTGAAATATTTTAATTTGTTATAATATTTTACAAATATATTGTAATATTTCATAAGGTTAATACATTGCTATATTATTTCAGTTCAATGATTTATTCTTTGTAATTAATTTTTGCATTAAGTTTCTGGACAGATGTCTATTAGCAATTGACCAAATAAAGTATTTTCTGGAAGCTAATATTAAATTTAGTTTCATTACTGTAGAAATAATGTTATTCTAATGCAGCTGCATTGCATTTGCTATCCAAAGTTCTATTTTTTTTTAAAGCAAAAACTAAAATTTATTGCTTTCAACTGTTTTTAGATCACGCACCCGATCTCCTCAAAGGAGCCGATCTGTTGAGAAAGAGAGATCACCTCAAAGAAATCATTCCTCTCCACCCCATAAAAGTAGATCACCACATCAAGTTCTGTCCCCAGTTGATGACAACCAAAAAGTTTCTCCCAGTCGCAGGAGTCGTTCTAAAAGTAAATCATCTTCTCTGATACGAGAGAAGTCCCCTCGTCCTAGCAAGTCACCATCTCCAGTAAGAAGAAAATCTCCAGGCAGAAGTAAATCACCTGTCAAAGAAAGAAAATCTCCCAGAAAAGAAAGATCACCAAGAAGAAGTAGAGCATCTCCTCGCAAATCTTTTCCAAGTCGAAGCCGCAGCCCTAGGAGAAGCCGATCTCCTGTTCGAAAACGTCCTTCTCCTCGACGTTCTCCATCAAATCGATGGAAGCATTCTCCACGATATAGTCGATCGCCTGGAAGGCGAAGCCATTCTCCTCCACCTAAACGCCGCAAATCTCCTCCTCGCAGAAGCCGTTCTCCACCACCACGAAACAGGCCAAGTAGGCGCAGCCGTTCTCGATCTCCAGTTCGCAGGCGTTCACCCTCACCTCGTAAGCGTAGTGTTCCTAGAAAACAATTGCGCCAGAAATCACCCATTAATAGGAGGCGTACACCTCCACCAAGGCGTCGATCACCAATTCAAAGGTAGTGTTTCAATTTATTTTAGCTTAATTTTGTCATTTTTTTTTATTCTGGACCCCTTGTGAATTCATATTTTTTCTTAGTTTTTTATGTTTAAATAGTCTTTCATTCACGAGTTTGATAAAATGTATTACACTATATATCCATATTATCAGTCTTTAGAACTTTTCATGACATATAACTAATCATGATTTAAATTGTACATTTGAATTTTTTTTAAGTTCTTTAATATTTAAAGATGAAAACTTAATATTTATTTTAAATGTTAATCTTATTTACTGTTTACAAATTGTGTGAAGGGAAAAGTTAAAATAGCCTATCCTCAAAAGTAAATTAAAGTATGCTATAATAAAAATTTTAAGTTCAATTTTAAGTCAGAAAATTAATTTTGTTATTTTGAATTATATGTTTTATTTGTTATTGTTTATTGAGTGTAAATATTGCAATTTGGAAAAGAGAATTTAACAATTTACACTTGCATTATTCTCTGAAAAATAAAAGTCAGGCTCACACACATTATTTAATGAAATAATTTGTTCTTATTCAATTCTTATAAAAACTGGAAAGGAATGGATATGTTTCTTTTTCTGTATTTCTTTGAAGAATATTTCTTATCCTTATTCACTTGACTATTGATTTACTTTTTAATGCAATCATAAAATCGGAATTGATTGTCATGTTCTGTCTGGAAAAAAGACAAATTCTTAGAAAATAATTTGTAAATCATTTTCCTTTTTATTCTATAAAATAAAGGAATAAAAGGAAAACTTATAGTGCTTAATAAATATATCTATTTCAATGTTAATGTTTTAGTAAATTCAATAATACTGTTGCACAAGCATATTTCCTTGTATCTAGTTCAGAATTGGCCTGTTAGGTTGAAACGGCTAAGTACTATTTCATTGATTTACAGGATTGCCACCATGATTTATTCTATGTATTCTAATCCTCTTTTGTGAACATGATGGATCTTTGGCTCAGTCATGATTCAAACTCACTACCTTCTGTTAATGAGGATTTTCATTTTTTGAAATGCCCTAACAAGGCAGGCTATTGTATATTCAACATGAAAAATTTAAACATTTTTTTAAGTTGAGTTGAGAATGTTTCTTTAGTTATTAGAGCATCATAATGTATTTTAATTTTGATACTTTTTGTTATTAAATTAAATGTGTTATTTATTTAACAAAAAGGAAAATACATTCATTAGTTGAAAGTGTTACTAACTGTCAACTCAAAAAGCAGGAAAATTTTTAATACTGATTAGAATTTGAATGTTTTTTTTTATTTTTTTTTTTTATATATATATATAGACTATTTTTCTCAAGGTAATTGAATTCTTGAAGATTCAAAGATTTTTAAAATTATGATAAGTATATAGAACTTCAGCATTATAAAAAACTTATTTGTGCTTCATACTTTATAAGAAACTTAATATATCTATCAGAAAATGTGATATTGATAAAGCTTTACTGTCTTTAACTGATCATTCACGAGGAATTAATAAATTAAGTCACTTTTGTTTCAAATTTAAAAGTAGTAATCTAAAAAAATAAGCAAAATACTTATTTGACCTGTTAATTAATTTTACATGTTAATGATAATTTTAAATGAAAGCTTTAAAACATAACATGATGTTTATTATCATTTCTTTTTTTAATTTTCTGATAATCAATATATATAATCAATTTTACACAAAGTTAAAAGGTAATTAAAATTAAATATTTGATGATAATAAATGTTATTTTTTGAAACTATTTATTTTTGGATTCATATTCTTATGGAAAACTGAGAAGTGACACTATTATGTTATGAAGTGTTGATTATGTATTGAATCACTGAAGAAAGAAATTAACATTTTGAATCTTAAAAATTATGTCTTTTTTTAAATTTCAAATAGAAGTAATTGAAATCGTTTTTCTCGACTTTTGCATGTAGAGTGCTTGAAAATTATTTTACTGTGATATTAAATGGAATTTTGCAGACATTGTAAAATTCCTATTTAATATATATGAACTATTACTTGATTTCCCTTTTAAAAAATTTTGTGGCTTGCAGTGGTCTAAACATGTAAACATTGTGTTTATCTGCAACCAGAAATTAAAAGTATTACTTAAATTGATAGATTTACATCTTCAAAATGACATTTAATATTAACCATAAAATTATTTCAGCAGTTGTTTTAAACACCATCTTGGAGTGGAAAGAAATCAGTTTTCAAAGGTAAAAATAGTATATTTACAATATTTTCACTGCAAATGAAGTTGGTTTGTACTGAATTTACTTTTAAAACATGTATTAGTCTTGTTAATCTATATTTGTTGGAATAAAAAATAAAGTTAGCTTAAAGATAGTTTTGAAATAAAAATATTTTAAAGCTAACTTTATTTAAGTTAAGTATCTTTAAGAAATATGTCTAAAACTGAACCTGTTTGCGTATGTATCTTTTGTAGACATTTATGTAAATATTCTATTGTATTGAATATTTGTAAAATATTTGTTTCTGAATTTACAAAATTGTATTGTTTCTTAAAGAAAGTCTCGCTCTTCATCTGAATCGTCTTCCGTGTCTTCTTCAGCTTCAGGATCAGCTTCTCCTCAACCATCAAAGAGAACTAAAAGGTCCTTAGAAGCAGAACGCATGGCAGAAGCTCCAAAAAAAGTGGTAAGCTTTCTAACTTCAATTCTGCATTAAGTTACAGGGAATGCAGTCAAAATTGATTTGTAAATTGATAAACACTTAGGTTATTTATTTCACAAAATTTGTTCTGATACAGAGGTTGTAATATCATTTTAAAATGCTTAACTCAAAATTTACATACATCATGCATAGAAATTATAAAATATACTAAGGCAGTAGTTGATTGTTTGTAAGATATCTTGCAAGTAACATTTAAAAATCAAAGAGTGATAAAATTATGAATTTCTGTTTATTTTCAAACAAAATTAAGAAAATTAGGTTTTTAAAACTTCAGTGTCTTTTATATATGTTAACTCACAGATTTTAAAATGCATGCATGTATATTTGTACATTATCTCATATTTTTGTAAATATGTAGATAACACACACATATATATATATATATATATATATATATATATACATACATACATACATACATGTGTGTTTGCATGCTTAGTAATGTACATATGAGAATGAATGATAGTGTACTAAATACATATTTTCATATTATTTTTAATTATATACATTAGTTGAGAGTTGAAAAATCATTTAAATATTGATGGAACAACTGTTAAGATATTAGATTTTAGCCGCTCTTTGTTTATTAATATTTGGAAAGATATACTTTCCAAAATTATTTTATTTAATTACATTTACTTATTTAAAAATAATGGAAAATACTAATTAAAAATAAATTGCAAGTTTGAACTCTTTTACTCACCTTTTTTCTGGATCAAAACTGCAGGCTTTTCTGAAAATTGTGTCATTATTACTTCTTTTCAAAGGGAAAAAAATCACTCTTTTACTTTTTTCATATTTGAATTTGGAATAAAAAAGATCAGTGATCTAATTTTGAAGGAAAACTATTTAAATTAAGATTATATTTTTTATTATTTTGTCAATGCATTTACTATGTTAAAATTTGATACTGTGATTGTTTTGTTAACATTGTGAAATTTTACAAATGCCAAAATTCATGACTGTTAATTAAAGAAAAATTTAGCTGAAAATTAATTCATTATGCAGTGTAAAATTTATTCTGAATAAAATTATTCTATTACTTCTTGAACTGCTAATATATTGGGTTTTAATAAGAAAGAAGTTTCTGGTTCATTCATCGCTTGGAAAAACACAGTGGATAAGTACAAGTATGCTTCTGTCTATATGGACCATGTTCACCTCTATATGCATATTGTTTTTTCTCTCAATGTCATCTTCCAGCAGGAGAATGCGAGCTGATGTTGACCATTAATGGAATATATATCTTTTGTGATGTATATCACTCGTAATGCCTCATCTTCTGTGTTATCTCATTCAGTATTAATTTAAATACATTAAAAAGGGTTTTGTGAACTGAGTGGTTTTGATTTCAATTCATTTTTCAGTTTCAGGTTGATAAAAAAGTTAACTAATAATAATCTGATTTTGGAAAAAAGCTTTGTTTTAAGTAATGATTTGAGAAATTTACTTTGGATGTAAAATGCATTGTAGTATATAAATACTAATTTTTTATTATTATTTTTCATGAATTATTTTTGGATTAATAAAATTAACATTTGTTGTAAGAGCAAAATTAATATTTTCTTTCTATCCTGTCTAATTAAAGAATTCTCTGATATTTTCTTTTTTTACCTTTTATTATATTCATATTCATAGTATTTTATTTGTAAAAGGGAAATTAAGGCAGCATAATATCTCCTGGAATTTAAACTGACTTTTTTTGTTAAATGGGCCTTTTATGGCTTAAAATTCTTTAAATCTAAATTTCTTTCTAAAAATTCATTTTTAATGTACAAAATTCATGTGAGGCTTGTTTGACATATATGCTTCTGAGATCTGGACTTTGATTAAGTTGGAGGAAAAATTGTTGAATTCATCAAAATAAATATTTCAGGAAAAAGAAGCATTTGAAATTGCTCCTAAAAAGGATTCTATTCAGAAGACCAGACATTACCGTTCACATGGAAGGGAATCTGATTCTAGTTCTGAAGAAGAATCGCCTGTCAGAAAAGCATTAGACGGCAAAGGGAGACCATCTAAAAAAGTAAATTTATCTTTTAAAACTTAATTTTAAGTGTTAAATGAGCCATTCGATTTTCGGGATTAATTATTTTTATTTATAGTTATTTAAAAGTGTTAAATATGTATATTGTTACTCACAAACTTTATAAATAAGTAAATTTAATAAAGTCTGTGAGAGGAAAGTAATATATAAATTGTTTAATTAGTTAAATTGTTGAAAATATATATCTAGGTTTTTATTTGATAATTTTAAGCAATGTAGAAATATGAATAAAATTGAAAACCCTTTTTTTAATAGTTTCTGTCAAGAATATAACTTTTTATGATGATTTGCTGAAAAACCTAACGTATTTTCTGGTATATAATACGCAGTGGCATATTATCCACAAGATCTTTTTTTTTTAGTAAAAGGAAAAAAAGGCGTTATATAATCAGCGGCAATTTTTTTTTGGCGAATAGTCTAATATGAGTGTTACATAAAATAAAAAGAATGCACAGGTTGATTAAAAGTATAATAAGTTGTATAGGAAAAAAAAAAAGCATTAGTTATGAAAAAGATATGTCTGGATACACCTCATCGCAAAGTTGATAAACTTGAGGTGAAAACAAGAGATCGATCAAGAGCAATAATTTCGAGAAGATTCTTGTAGAACTTAACGATATTTAGCTTTTAATCAATTTTAAAACGATGTTAGATGTATTAAAATATATATATATTTGCTTCATTAATATTTTAATGAAAGAAATGGATTATTTACAAGCTGCATATTTTATACATTTTTCTTTTATACCCCTTAGTTTATTTTATACACTTTGTTTTTCACTTCACATTAACATATTTGTCGCCATTTTTTTTATTTGCTTTCACTATAGCTTTAAATTTAAAATCTGCTGTTTAAAAATTTTCACTTTTATATGACTATATATGAATTTGAATATTTTCAAAATGAAACGGCTCACGTCAAAGCAAATTGCGAAATGCAACTGTAATATCTTTATGAGAAACCAAATTCGTTCTTGAATGAAATTCGACAATGCTCGTTATATTTTAAATAACTCAGGTATGTCCTGGTACCACATGTTGTTTATTTTATGAAACATAAACAGTATTTCTTTCAAAGCTTTCTGTTTTCTGATGGAGAAAGTTTTTTATCAGATTATTCCGGCAGCGTATAATGAACAATTCGAAACTTTTTAACACATAATCTGCGGATTATATGCGGGAAAATATGGTATATCATTTACTACATATTTCCCTTAATTTTCAAAAGGAAATGCTATTGCTAAAGCTTTATTTAAAAAGCTAAATCTACATGCCACCAAAATGAGCAAAAAAAGAAAAAAAAATGCTTACATAACTTTTTGTTATAGTTAAAGAGATTTACATTTACCCACCAAAATTTATTGTGAGTTGAATTTGATTTTCTTTTAATAAAGTACTTTATAAATTCAAATAAATTTTTAAGTGGAAAAACTAAGTGGCATTTTAAGAATAAATATTTTATTTGTTTTCAACTGCTTTCTACCTTAAAGGAAAATGATTTTTATAAAGATCAAAATAAGTCATTTTTATATTTTATGTAACATTTGAGAATTTGTCCCATTTCAAGTTTTATACTTTTTTATTTTATTTTTATAGATTATATTTTTTGCAACTGTGGTTATTATGGAGTTTACTTTTTTAAACTTGTTAACAATGATTGCTTAAGATGCTTTATCTGCTTTATTGAATTTAATTTTTGATTAATTTGGATATAAATTTCATGTGTACACTATAAAGTATTAAAAAATTTCAATTTTTTATTATTATTCAATTTTTAAAAGTCCATTTTATTATTTAAAATTCTATATTATTATTTAATTTTTTTTGAATTTTATGTACATTTGTAAATGAAATTTACTGAATGTACTTTGTAAGTATTTAATATCACTAAAATTTATTATTAAGTTAGACCAGTGATAGTTATTTTGATCTGTAATGTAATAAAAGCTTTTAAATTTAATTGTTAAGTCTTAGTCTGATGTTAATCTTAATAAACCAAGCATATCAAAATTTTACATTGCAAAAAATAATTTTTATGTATTTTGATTAAATTAATAAACTTTTTAATTATAAACACTTCTAACCAGACTGTGAGTATGAATTTTTAAAAAAATTTATGAATAAAGATACAATTTAATTCTATCAAATAAGACAACAATGTTATTCCACCAGAAAATTGTCTTTTAAATATATTTTTAATGACTTGAAAAATCTTATTATATCCTTAAAAAGTCTTGATTCTGAAAATAATTTTAATTCTGCATATAAATTATGATTTTAAAATTACTTTAAGTCATTTATTTTTATTTATTTTTGATATGTCTATGAGTGATATTGAATATTTAATTCTGTTACTGCAATGATTTTGTAGTTTTAGTAAATGAATGATTATTGTTGTAGCATTTGTTTAGTAGCACATGAGTTCATTTGCCTTAGGTAGTGTTTTTTTGTGTTCAAGAAATTAAAATCAAACAACAGATCAAATTAAATTTAATTTTATATTTTATTTCTAATTGTTTATTATAATTAGATGAAGAAATACTTCATTACTCTCTAAACAGGGTGCTGCTCGAAGTTCCTCTTCATCATCTTCTGGTTCTTCATCTCATTCTGGATCTCCATCACCAGGGAAAGCTGGACCGGCGAGTCCTTATCTAAGGTGAGGGAAAATGTATAGTTTGTTTGGCAGTAACTTAACAATTTAATTGAAATACTTTTGTTAAATAAAATTAATGAATTTAAAGATTAAAAATGTCACTTATCACTATTGCAATATTATGAAAATAAAAGTTATTTGATAGTATCAAAATTTTGGAAATTTATCAATACAGATGTTTGTGAAAAATATTGTTAATATTGTGTGTGTGTGTATATATATAGGATTATTTGCAACCGAATTGTTTCTTATATTGTAGTATTGGAAATTGTCTAACTCAAGAGCTGAAATGGAGGATGCTTATGCCCATCATTATTGTTAGGAAAAGCAATTTTAAGAGAGATTCATCAAAATATGAAAATTTTCATAGAAATACCAGCTAAATCTACTAGAATCTGTTTTTTATAATTTTGATTATAGTTATTTGAAAGGGAAATACAATGATATGCTATTAACTCACATTAGCAGTTCTTAAATCATTTTCCACTGATAACATTGCAAACTATCTTTGAATCAATCTTAAATTTATTCACATGATGTATGTAAGAAAACCTTGATGATTAATTATTTAAGTTGTTCATTGCGTTGTGTTTTTCGCAATATAAAATTTCTAACCATATTATTTAAATTACTTCTTTTGCACATGTAAATAAAATATGCTGTCATATAATTTGTTTATTGATTACATTATTATTTAAATGATTTCACCTACTCTACTATAGTATGAATGGCTGGAAGTAATTACATATTAGACATAAGATTCATCATTATGCAAGCCTAAAATTTATCAAGTGTGTTTTGCAAGACAATAGCTTAGTCATTATAATCAATAATATCTATTCAATAGTAAATTGGAGAATAATGAACACTCTACATTTGAATATGTCAGTTTCCAAGCTATAATGTTCTTCTGATTTAATTTTAAAAAATTCATTTGTAGTTTAAACCATTGGCATATGTGTAGGAAATGTTTAATAAATTTTTAAGAATTGCAGACCTGTCAACCTTTATACATTGTGCTAAATTTTACACAATATTGCCAGAACTGATAGCATTAAATATTTTATGCGTTTCCATTCTTCTGGGCAAAGAAAAAAATTTTATGTCTTAGCACATTATGGCAATCTTTTTTTGTTAACCATTATGAAAAGAAGAAATTAGTACCCCCTTTCAACCCATCTGGAAGGAGAGAAATAACTTCCCATGCTCTGTGCTCGCTGAGGTCCGAGACTGCATATTCCAACCCCTTTTTCTATAAGAGGGAGGAAGGCTTTAGCGTGAGAGACTATAGATTGGGACAAGAAATGGTAGAAGTATTATCTTGTTTTCCTTTAGTCAGGGATTTAATCTTGGCGACATTCATTTAGCAACTGTGATTGGTGGACTGATGTAAATGGGCGAAGTTAACTTTGAGGCATACTTGGATGAATCTCAGAACCAGATGAAAGCAAACATTTGGGCTGTGTTGTGATTCATGTGGTTGTTGATAATTTGTGAAAATGGCTGTTAATAAATCTTATTTTCAATCTTTTAAAAATAAATATAGTGTCAAATTTCCATGCAAACACCAGGTAAAAGAGTTAAGTTTGCTCACTGCATAGTTTGCAATTGTGATTTTAATATATCTCATGGCAGTCATTTTGATATTTCTCGTCATGTCAACGGCCCAAAACATTACAGGAAGCAAAAGGTACAGCAAGCTTGTTTAAAATGGATGCTAATTTAAAAAATGATACTCAATAAGTCATTCAGTCAGAATTATATTTTACTTCATTCTTGATTGAGCACAACATACCACTCATTGTTTTTGATCATGCTAGTCCCCTTTTTAGGAAAATGTTTCCTAAAAGTGAAACTGTAGACTGTTATGGATGTGCTTGAACCAAAACTTTTACTATTATAAAGGAATTAGCATTGGACAAAAAGGAAAATGTCATTAAACTCCTACAAAGTTTACAATTTTCTGCTGCATGTGATGACAGTAATGATAACGATTCAAAATTGTATCCAATTTTCGTAAACTTTTTCAATCCAAAAGCAGCTGGATGCAACAGGAAAATATAAGCACTTTAATTTTAAACGAATTTGAACAATTAAATATCTCTTTTAAAAGTTGTATAGCATTTGATGATGATAACACAGCAGTAATGCAAGGGAAGATAAAAAAAAGATGTGATAACCTATTTAAAAACAAAGCAAGAAAATTTGATTGCTCTTGTCATATGATAAATTTTGTTTCTGAGAAAGGTGCTGCAAGCTTACCAATTAGAATTGATGAAGTCATAATGGACATTTATTATTACTTAAATCTGGGTTCGAAAAGAAAAAGTGTGAAAAAATTTCAAGAACTGTGTGACAAAGTTACTCACAGAAAATCCTTAAAGTTGTTTGTGTACATTGGCTTTTGCTACAAAAAAGTATTTAGATTCATAAATCAATGAGATGCCCTTTTAAAATATTTTCATGTTATAATTAAAGTGGAAACATATACTTATTGTGAAAATCTGGCATCTTTCAGCATACCCAGAATAGGAGCAAAAAATTCTGAAGTGAATATATGATGCATCAAACCAAGTTTAAAACAAAAAATATGTGAAATGAGTGAAAAAATAGTACAAAGAAATTTGATAAACATAATAAATTGAAATCTCAGAATATATCTAGAGAAGAGAAACTTTTCCTTTTCTTATCATCTTCCACAAATAAAGTTGGCACAGCATGTCCCTTTTGGAGTATGCGCCATGAAACCCAATCAACCAATCCATAAAGCTTATAGTCTGCTTTTACTTTTTATTGTAAAGATATTTGAAAAGTATATAATGTTTTATTATTGTCCAGTCATTCATAAATTTAAAGATATTAAATATGGCTTGTGTAAGGAACTATCAATTAAGTTTATTAATCCATCCATAATTCGAAATATACCTTTACTTGAAGTGGATTATCATTTTTCTAATAATCAAAAAGAATCTTGTGATTTAATCATTGAAAATAGTACATCTAATATTGTGCAATATTATCTGATGAAGAAAAAAAATTTTATGATGTTCCGAATATTTCACAACTTTTTGTTATAATATTTTAAACGCATTTCCAATGAAACAACATCATTTGTAGATGCCAGATGTGGATAATCTGAATGAGGCTAAATTTTCAAGTGTGAGGTACTTTGTTCAAATCTTTCCATTTTTGCTGGCAATTAAAGATGGTGAATCTGAGGATGTTGCTATGTATGAGGTAGAAAATCAGTTTTCTTCATTGCAAACTGAAGACCTATTGAGTTGAAAAATGAAAATGAAGAAGTTGATTCTCTGTGGTTTCAAATTGGTGAAATTAAGAGTGTAGATAAAAGTGACAAATATGATACAATATCTAAATTCGTGTTATCTTTATTAATGATACCCCATAGCAATGCAGAATGTGAAAGAATTTAGTGATCAGTATAATCGAAATGAATTTAGAAACTCACTTAATAATAATTCTAAAAAAATTGCTTATTGTGAAATCTTTAAGTGATGAATTTTCTTATGAGCAAGAGTTCAGTAAGAGATCGTCAGAAAAGACTAAAAAAACCACTGTTATGGCATTGAATTCTTCTAGTGTATAAAATATTAAAAAAATGTATTTAGTCAATTTTTTTTCTGGTATTTTTCTGGGTTTTTTTTTTTTTTTTTTTTTTTTAAATCTTTTACCCAGAATTTTTATTTTATTAATTGTTGTGTTGTAATTTTGACATGCAAAAAGTCTTACTGAAGTCTTTTCCGTATATTAGCAGGTATGAGATTGTAATATGCTTTTGTTCAACATGGATGATTTAAGTGAAAAATTAATTTAAAACATCATAATTTTATTTCTTAGAAGTGGTGGACTGTATATTTCCATAATTTTAAATTACAACTGGCCTGAGTAATTGAAATCTGAATATCCTTATGGTGAAACCTAAAAGTGTTGAAATTGAATATCCACTGTCTGATATGTTCTTAAAGAATTCTTTTTAAATAATTGCCTGTGTGCCATAAATGAGGAAAGCATAAAGAGGAATCCTTTATAATTAACACTACAAATTTTTATGCTGAAATGTGACACTATCTTCCGTGTGTAGGGGAGATCAGATCTAAAACTCCAGAAAGTATCATCTTACCATTAATTCATTACAAGTTAAAAAAATATTTGTCATATTTGAGAATCAAACAAGCATTTTATCCAGATGGAAGTCCAATGCTCTATCTATATATTCTGAACTATGGGTATTATTTATCTTAAATATATTTATTCTGTTGTGTATATTGTATAGTTATTTAACTCTACAAAATTCCGTATCTCACAATCAAATGCTTTTTATTGATTATTCACAACTACTTTAATCCATGTTACCAAAAATATATTGGTATTTGATTTTTAGAACTTATTATAGTAAACAATTTAATTAGAACCATCTGTATATACACATTTTTGAAATTATAGATTGTTTACTGTATAATTATGTAATAACATATATTATTTATAGCATAATAATATTTATTATTATTGAATTTAGCATGAATTCAAGAAGACGGAATACCCGTGCAACACCTCAGTTTAGAAATCGTAGATCACCAACTGATGATCGAATGCGGCGTCGATCATTTTCCCAAGACCGTAGATCTCCCATGAGAGATAGAGGTCGCTTTGAATATGAAAGGAACTATCGCATGGAAAGAGAACGTGAACGAGGCTGGTATAATAGAGATAGAAATTTCAATGATAATCGTAATTATAGAGATGCAGATCGTCGAGAAATGGATCGCAGGCGAATGTCTCCATTGGATAGAAGACCACCTGGTAAGTTGAAAGTGGTTAATTTATTAGTTTCAATTTTAAAAAATGTATTTAATACAAGCTGTATCATAAAAAATTCTTTTAATCTGAAAACATTAAAGGGTGTTACTTGAAACTTAAATTGAAATTAATATTGACTTTTTTGTAATAATTGAAAAATGTAATCCACAAGTTTAATAACTTTTCATTTAATTTTTTTCTTTTTAATTGTTGAGAGGATAAATAACAAATTATTATTTTTATGATTTTAAGTCTATTTTGCTATTTCTTTTTTTTTTTGGTTATTGCATATTTGTTCTGAACATATTTCGAGTTTTAAGTCACAAGTGATTGACATACTCACAAATTTCTTTCTTCTATTTCATCTTTAAAATTTATACTGTTGACAGTCCAGTCATGTTAATGTAACCACCACATACTTTTTATATTGACATTAGATAACTAGTTACAGAAGACAGTTGGCAGCACAGTGCAGTTGGTTATAAATAAAAGGTGTAAGAGGGGGTTGAAAAACATTGCAATCATTGGTGTAATGCAAAAACGATTTAATTTATCCGATATCCTAAAGGGCATGGTCGTTAGCTTTCAAACCAAGAATAGAAATATTTCTGAAAGTACTAAGCTTATGAATTCTTCAAGTACCAATGTACACTGTAGTAATAGTATACTGTTCACGGCAAAATGGGACTCTCCAAAATCAGTTGCGTTCAAATGTGGGGCACCATAGGCCATAGATGGTGAGGGAGCAACAGTTGTGGAGATGCATTTAGTTGAATTATCTACTACCATTGAGTAACTGATCACCCAGATGAACTAGGGGGTTACCAATGTGTCTTCCAAACTATTGTTCAGTCTTAAGTTTCTGCTTCTGGGCCTCCAAAGAATAAACCTGGTTTATGTACTTATGCTGACTGTTCTTAGGCAACAAAGGTTGTAATTTTCACGATTACTACTACTAGATATCCACTGTGTGGCAACAGGATGGCATTTTCTGATGAATCGTGCTTTATGCTCCCTGAGGCAGATGGACATTTTGCATATATTACATGAAACCTCTGTAAGCAAACACCCTGCCTGCAACCATTACCAAAAATGATCCAGGCTGGAGGTAGAAGCATTATGGTCTGGATAATGTTTTTCTGGCATTCTCTGGGTTCACTCATCACTTAGAAAGACCAAGTACTCATCTGTCCTTATGAACCATTTTCACCCCTATATGCATATTGTTTTTCTTCCTGATGGCATCTACCATTAGGACAATGTGAAGTGTCAAGCAGCTGGTTGTGTATATGTGTAGTTCAAAGAGCATCAGGATGAGTTAACCATTCTCCTCTGGCCAGCGAACTCACGTGACTTAAACCCAGTTATGAATCGTTGGAACCATCTCGATGGTGTTGTTCGCAATAGGCACAGCACCTGAGTTCACTTGTCTCAACATCCCAATGCACATCTATAGAAACCTAATTGACTTTCTTCCTGAATATCTTGCTGCAGTCCGCTTTTCGGAAGGTGATTATTCTTGATTTTGACAGGTGATCTCATTAATGTGACTGGACTGTGTTATATAATACTATTAAGCTTATTCCTATTTAAAATTTACAGCAAGTAAAAATTTAATCTGAAAGTATTAAGGAGACGAGTTTTGTTGGGTATTACATGATTTTTTCAGTCCCCACTTTTGAAAAGATACTGATTTGGAACTACTCATTAATTTTGTGGCTTTCATATCTCAGCAGTTATGTTTAACATGAGATCAAAAAATATAAAATTTCCTTTAGGATTTTCTTTAATTTTTGCAAAATATTGGAAAGTGAAATTATTTATGGTGGTCTTTTACATTTGAATACTTTTGAATGCTTTTTACACAATTTGGTAGTTTATCATAAAAGTCAAGTATTACCTTTTATTGTCATTGCTATATTAAAGAGATTCTTTACTAAAATTATAATACTGTTTTCAATTGATATTTAATAAATGTAATTATAGCTTTAGTTAATAATTGTTATTTTACATAATTTTGAATCTGAGTTTTTTGTTTTAAATCTGAGACTTACATATTGTCTAGTTGCCCTATATTGTTATGTGCCATCAACTGTTGTGGATAATACATAAGTACTTGAATGTTGCAAATTATCTTGTTCACAATTGTTGTGAAAATATTTTTACTAAATATTGCAATTTATATTTTAATTATATTATTATTTATCTTTAATTTTATTTTTAACTAAAAATTATAAAAAATTATATTAATTATAAAATTATATTAATAATAAAATTATAAAAAATTTTGTAAATAAGGATGTTATGGCTATTTAGCCTATTTACAACATCGTTTTATATTTTCTATTCTTAGGATGTATATATATGAAATTTTAAAATGTTTAAATGTAAATTTTTTTATGTTGTTATAAAATATATTATAAATTTAAAATTTCCATTGCTAAAAATTCCAGCATTTTGTGCTAAATTCTAATTTGTGTTTGAAAATAATTGGACTAAATTTTAAGTAAAATGATTGTAAATAGTGTGCTCAATATATATGAGTATTGTTCAGTATTATTTTAAAAACTGCTGACAAAAGAGCTAAATTATTAATGCTGTGTCATTTAATTCCTAATTTCAGTTTCCATTTCAGATCTGAATGTTTGTAGTAGTTTTCAATATCTGTTTTAAATTGTATCTCTCTTGTGAAAAAGAACTTTAAACATAGTAAATAATCTGTGATTCACACTGTCAGAAGCAAAAATATTTATTCTATTTGTCTACTTTCATTACATATATAGCATCTAGTTGAATATATCAACAAAACTGTATTTTTATACCTTCTTATATTAAGCAATTACTTTTTTGAATGTATGCTTTCATAAGTGGTAATGATTTATGATCATTGGACTATAATCTCTTTCCTTCTCCCCTCCCCAAAATAAAATTATTGAATTAACTAGGGGAGGAATATTCAAAATTTGAAGAGAATTTTGTAATTTCATTTAATACTCAATTATTTAATTCCTTTTGTTTTTCAAAATCTATTATATCCATAAAAACATTAAATTATAATTAGGGAATTGTACTATTTAAATGAAAAAAATTAAAATGTAAAATTGAGGCATCAAACTAGCATTCTATTGTTTTTAACTATGAGGTTTGGTTACAAACATAATCAGTAATTGTTATAGAGGCAATATTTTTTTCTCCTTGGAGAAAAAAAGATAAATGAGATTGTTTTGCTGTGATATTGTGTGATGCATAGTATTAGGTTGCAGAAACTGTAAGCTATTGAAATGGTAAAAGATTTGTAATAAGGATCTGACATGGAAGTACCTGCTATGATAATTTTCTCATGAAATGTGAGCAGAGAATGTGTACATTTGAAATTCAATATCAAATCTTTAAACTTACAAGCATGTTGAATTGTGATCTCATTATCCTGCTTAGCAATGCTTGACTCATTGCTACTCATCAATGTTTGCAAAAGTTCAAGCAGGTAAGCTGAAGTCACTCATACCCACAATGCAACCCAGATTAGACACCTAGTTCCTTTGTTGGTTGTTGAAATGGTTATCTGCAGCAAATGGGAATTTAAAAATACTTGCCCGTTTCTGTTCTTATGGGTCGGACTATGATTTTTACAAACAGAGATTTAACAAGCTAGTTTCACTTTCAGATAAATGCTTGAATGCATTTCTTATGTGGATTAACTAGTATGAATCTTTATTTTTTGTCTATCCAGATTATAGAAGGGAATTAAAATGAATAATTTTTTTTATTACTTGTGTAAGCACTTGGTTTCCTTCTTTTTGTGCCTACAATTATATTAATTATAATATATAAAGTTTATATATAGGAATATAATTGATAACTGCGCTACCATTTTTTGTATTTTTATGTTAGTTTATTTTATTGATGTTTTCCATGTTTTATAAATTTTGTTCCTAAAATTGTTAAGTAATTTGTGCAAGAAAAGGAACTACATTAATATTAAAAATTTTTGACTTAAATTGTTTTCCAAGAAAATGTTTAGAAAAATGTAACTTTTATATACTTTTAACATATTTTTATAAAGTTTTGAAACAAAGGGAAACTAAATTATAAATGTCTTAAAAGATTTATATAATTAAAACAATAAAGCACACATTCATATCCATAACTTGATATTTGATAAATATTTATGTATTACTGTGTATTTACATTTTATTTATAATCTGTTATATTAAGCGATATCTGAATTATTTTGAATTTCTTTTTCAATATCATAGTTTTATAATTCTGTTTGCATCCTTAAATTTTAGTATTTTTGTGTTATTCATTTTTTTTAAGACAGAAGACGGCGTACCCCTGATGATAGAAGACGATATGAACAAGAACAGCGCCGTAGATCACCTAATCAAAATGCTGATCGCCGATATAATAGGAGACCTAGCCCTCGAGGTAGGCCCAGGTCTATTAGTCCTTCAGAAAATGTACGAAGCATGGAAAAAAGACGTGGACGATCTCCTAGTGATATCCGTGGCAGATCAGGTGAAAGGCGTGGTCGCTCTCCTAGTGATATGCGGGGTAGATCTGGAGAAAGACGTGGTCGCTCTCCAAGTGACATACGAGGCAGATCTGGAGAAAGACGTGGTCGCTCTCCAAGTGACATACGAGATAGATCTGGAGAAAGAAGAGGACTATCTCCTAGTGAGAGGCATAGGCATTCACCAGCAGATATGCCTGTCAGATCACTTGAAAGACGGCGACGATCACCAAGTGAAACTATTGTGCGCATTGATAAAAGGAGTGGCTCACCTATTGAAAGACGCAGGCATTCACCTAGTGAATCATATCAACAGAAAAGGTAACTTTTGGGGAATATTGCGATCATATTGAATGTAAAGTTTTAGTATTTGTCAAATCAAAATTACCTCTCAACCCCCTGGTTTTTGACAAAATTATAAATTTTCAAAGAATATTTATGTATAAAGATAAAATCAAGCTTATATGAAGTATTAAAATTATATTTTAAGACAGTTTTATTTATATTTATTGTGAGTATTATAATGAAAGAATATTTTGTGGTTTAAAGGAAAACCTAGTTTTTTCTCCCCTCCTTGTATTGTGAACAGCATAAATCAAGCTAGCAGTCGAACAAAATTTAGCAGTTTTTTTTTTTTCCTAATTCCCACCTCTGACAGGAATATGCTTAGTGACTTGGTATTCACTTTCAATTATTGATCTTAGTTAGATTTATAGTCATGTGCAAAAAATAATAGAGAAACAAGCAAATCAAACCGAATCTGCATTTGTTTTTTACTACAGGTTTTTGAATATTAGATTTGTCACTATTTTTCACCTTGTTTGGTATTTTTTACCATTTTTTAAGTTTTGACTACTTTTATGATATTTAAAAATATAAACCCATAAAATCTTTATTATGTAATAAAATTTACCCATTACAAAAATATTTTCTTTTACTTATGTGATAAATAACTGAGTAAAAATAAAACAAATTCAAATTTTAAAGTTAAAATCATAAGTATTATAACATTAGAATCACAATAGTGATAACTTTGAATATAAATCCATTTTAATCAACCAGAATTTTTTAATTTCTCTATATAAGTTGATATTTTTGATTTATAAAATTTTCTGGATGCTGTCTTAAATCTGATTTTCATTTTATTATACTTTCTAATATAAATGTACACCTAGTATTACTGCTATTGGACAAAATTAACAATAGCAGTAATACTTGGTATACATTTATTTTTGTCATTCTTTTGTGAGCTTGAAAATTATGTTGCCTAGTATACAATAGTGTGTTGATGATAAGTACATAATAAGACTTCTTGAGCAATGACAACTTTATGTTTCAGCAAAAGTAACATTTAAGCTAGGAAGAATAAAAACACTTGTATGGAGTTTTTGCCTGTTATCGTACTATGCACTTATTTTGTGTTAGAAATGCTATCTTTCATTTCAGACTAAACCTCATTTTATTTTGCATCGTGTACATAATGTAGCCTGATATTATAGGTAGGATATATTTCTCGGAAAAAGAAATGAGAAGTCTTTCTCCTGAAAATTCTGGATCAGAAATATGAACATAATGATAAGTTCAACAGTTTTCTTACCAGTCATCAATTTTTGTTTTATGGGGTGATATCAAACAATGTTATTAAAATACTTTTGATGTATTTGTTTTTATTATACAGAGAATAATTTCATTAAAATTGAATAATTTGAGAAGTATCATTGCAAACATTAATTCTTTATAAGTGAATTTAGTTTAATTTCTAATTGCATGAAATTTATAACTATTTCTTAAGCTTGTACATTAAAAGTACTAACTTTTTATATTTTTAAAAGCTTTTTCTTCTGATGTATACCACAATTTATGTTTTCATATTTTTGTATAGAGATAAATGAGTTATGTAAGCAATGCTAAAAATTATGAGAAATCTATTTCATTTTTATAAATGTTATTATGTTTTTGAGTTTAGAAATGCATGTAGTTTGTTATATATATGCAAGCACATTTCTATACATTAATTTGATTACTGTTTGAGGTTTACATTCATTTTAGAGTAATTGTTAAATATTTTGACTGTCAATAAATTGATTTGTATAGATATTGTGTGATTTATTTAGCACTATATATATATCTCAAATTTATAAATAAAATAAAATTGTTAAAAGTAATTATAAATTAAACTTTCAATTCTTCAGAAATTTTTCACCTGTTCAAGAACAAATGCCTTCCCATTCACCTTCTCCATCTCCTGTTCGTCAAGTTCGTCAGGTAAAGAAAAAGCGAAAAGTTTCTAGAGATTCAAGTTCATCATCGAGAGGATCACCTCCTGCCCAAAGAATGAAGGTATAAATATTTTTTTAGTCTGATTCAGTCATTATCAAATTTTAACATTGTAATTCACTTTAAAGGAGTTAACACTTCACTATATTCTCATTTCCTATTGTTGGAATTGTATATATTTTTCGAAATTATTGAATATTTAAGAATACATCTTTATTTATCGTAAATTGGCCAGCTCTAATTATATTTGTTAAAAATACTAATAATGTATCCGTTTCTTTGCCACATGAGTTACTCACTGTCACATTTTTCCAAGAAATTCTTTCTACATTGTACTTTGATTCTTTGTTTGATAGATTGTATTCAACTTTTTCCCTGCTCAAAACATTTTTTGTTAGTCCTTTACCCATTGTTGGAAAGCCAAACTTGTATCATTGCTGGTTAAAATGGACATGTGGTTATATAATTATCTCAAATTGTTAAAAATGAACAATCTGCCATGAAGGAACAATAAAGAATTTTCATCTAATGAAATATACATTTTAGATGAATTGCCTTAGTCAAAATGTTTCATGAAAATGCAAATAAATATTTTCATATAAATATCATAATCATTTTAGTTAAGTGTTAAAAACTTTGTTAATTAAAAAATTGTGTTTTAGTTAATTGTTTTTTTTTTCAACTTAGCAACATAACATTTTAGTAAATTGTTACGTTGCTAAGTTAAAAAAAAATTAAGTACAACCTAAAAATTGATACTATTTAATAAAAAATGTGATGATATGATATAATGCATTTTTTTTTAATTACTAAATTCTTCATTATGTAAAATATTCTAAAGTAAAGTCGATTTGCCAATTTTGAGGATGCTTAATACTAGTATTTCCTTATGTTATGTTGTTTAAAGTACATTTATGGATAGTAAATATTGTTTTTTCATTAGTTTGTTTTCTGATATTTTAAAATTTTATAATTTAAAATCCATTTATAAATCAAACTTATCTTCTTCCATTTGTTGACCACTGTTAAACTATAATACAGTAGAAGTCCGATAATCCGGCACGTTCGGGACCGGCTCGGTGCCGGACTACCGAAAATTCCGGACTATCGGACGGTAATTATAAGAACAATAGGTTAATAATTAAACTACAAATACAGTATGCAAATACATACAACAAAGTTTATTTTACATTTCATATAATATATGTACACGTACTGTAATACATATTTCACTTAGATTTGAATGTCTTTTTGTTTTCTTGACTTTTGAAATTTATTTCTTATGATATGGAAATCAATAATTTCTGAAGCACTGTACTAGCCTCAGCGAAAGAGATAAACTTATTTAGTGATGCTGCAGCTTCTGCCCAGCTGATTTTTCCTTTTCTTCCATTTCGGCATCTGAGTCACTTTATTTAGTCTTAGGTTTTGAAAACATGGTCACCCTGTGTACAGTTAGAACGAAAATCACTTTTTTTATAAACAGTTTCAAAAGTTACGTTTACTATTGACTAACCGGCCGCTAATTGTTTCCGAACAATTCCGAGCGCTTCCGGATGATCTCGAACCACTCAGAAAACTTCCGAATAGCTCTCGAGCGTTTTTATTTCCTTTACAGACATACTTTGGGAGAAAACCAAAATTTTTACAATTTTCCGGAGCGATGCCGGACTATCGGGTATTCCGGACTGTTGAATGCCGGATTAATGGACTTCTACTGTAATAAATTTAGTGTGATATGTCTTATTATAAAGTAAAAGTTTTAATCTTGCTTGAAAACCTGCACCCTTCAAAAAATAAAGAGTTTTTACTGAGGAATAAAAATATTGAATTGCATTGCCTTGAGTAATCATGTCGTTATATATTATATAATAATACCCAGTGCACACAATTCAGAAAGGAGTTAATTTTATAGAATTTAAATGCTTCTCAAAAATGTCAAAATTTAAATTATATAAATATTTGTTACAAGAACACCCATTTCATTATAGGATAATAATTTGTTATTGGAAAGTCTTCGCTTCAGGCAGACATTATATAGAAAATTAGCTTTTTATGTATAAGCGTCACTGTCACCAATTTTACTGTTAATCAAAGTATTGTAAATAATTATTTTTCAAATAAAATGTGAGAGAGAATCTTTTCATGTTATTGCTTTCTTATCTAGAAGTAATTCCATTGTGCTATATCAGCTTGAAACAAATTTGGCTTATCATACTATATCAAATTAACAATGGTATATTAAACTAAAGCAACATTTGCATAATATATAAAAATTGCATAAATTATTTGTCATTTATTATTTTTTATAAGGATAGCATACAGAAAAAAATTTATCAGCTTGATTGAGAATGCACAGTGAGATACAAAAGCAGAACTATTTCTTCATCTCATTGTGCATTACATATGCTAATTGCATTCCATATATAATGCACATCAGATTCAAACAACTTTACTTTTCAAGTTATCCTGATTTCACTGTTTGTTGTTTATTTTTGAAGGCAGTGTAGCATTTTCTTCTGTGGGAAAACTAATTGTCATCAAAAAATAAGTCTTATTTTCTGAATATTACGTGGTAGTTTCAATCCTATTTTATAACTTTATATAAACTAATGTTAGTAATTCATATAGATAAAGAAGATATTATTCATGAGTATTTCTCTCAATTCTTTTCAGTCCAATAAGGTTACTTTTCTCTTTCCAGCCTTCATGTATTCATGTGCATCTTAAAAATTCAAGAACAAATGTACTTTCTGTTTCTACATAATGATTTATTTCATATAGTGATTAATTTAAAAATTTTTGTTTTTATCAAAAGTTACCAATTTCATTTACATTGATACATTTTAGCTCTGATCATTTCCATAGACAATAAATATATATTTCCATGTATAGTTTTAAATCTCTGTATACTGAAAGTCAAATTAATAAAATTTAAATTAATTGAAACAAAGCAACATCTTTGAATCTTTACTAGAAACAGTGCATAAGTTACTGATAAACAATTTGAATAATGGCTGATGTTATGTGATTAAATGTAAATTTGAAAATGTATTTCTTTTCGAGAAAAAAATTTATCCTATTTTATGACATTAAAAATTTTTGTGCTTTGACCCTTTTTCATTCATCTTTTCTTACCTTTTCAAATGTAATGTATTCAAATTTCAGATGTATCTATAAATGTATTTTATATAGTTTGTTTAAAATGAATAACTTGATTAGAAAATATGAATTTATTTCATTATCTTTTACTGAAATGAAAATTTTTTCAACTATTTATTTAAGGCATCTTTTGCAATTAATGTACCCCAAATTTTAACACAGGTTCTAGCTGTGTAACCTTAATAACTGTATGGTATAATTTGTGTTTCTTAGGTGAAAAGAGATGCTTCAGAATCCCCAGTAAGGAAAGTTAAAAGACGGTCCATTTCAAGATCCACTTCTCCTCCTCGACGTAGTAAAGCAATAGAAGAAGAAAGACTCATCCAGGAAGCAGTAAATTTTCAAATTTGAACTACTTTAGTGTTAAAAATGTTCATTTATTAAGTAATTATTGTGTTCATTTGCCAATTACAAGAAGTAATTGAGTTTCTCAAAAGTGAGATTTTTGGGTAGTGTTTTAGTGCAAAGTTTGTAAAATTCATCAAAAGTAATTTTTTTAGTGGGCACTGAAAACTTTTTGAAAATAAAGAATAACTACTGGAAATTTAGAATTTCCCCTTTAAGATAAATATATTTTTAGTTAAGAAAAATACCAACGTTGGAAAATTTTCTATTATTAATTTATATATTCTTTTTTATTTTTATTGAAATAGGCCAAAAAGATTTATATTAGTTACTGATGTTCCTGCAAGCAAAACTTACTAAAATGTAATTAAAAGTTTTATTGATAAACCAAAATTGATAGTTGACAACTATTCTGCTTTGGCCTTCGTTATAAAATCATATGAGCTGTTGGTATTGTCAAATTAGTTTCTCTTGTTTCTTCAACATATTTGGTTACTAATTATAAAGTATATGTTTGTGTGTGCACAAGCGCTGCGGTGCACTGATTCTTATAATGACTTCCACATTGATTTCTGTACATTTATTTACTGTCATTAAAAGGCGAAAAACAATTGAAAATGTTGAAAACATTGAATTTATTATTATAAATGATAATTATTTCATTCATGTGGAATTGATAATAGAAGAAATTCATATTTGATACCTGCTAATTGCTTTTCTGGCATGTATCAAAATCCCTTCATTTTTAACTATTTTATAAATCTCATTGTTAATATGCTTTCTTTTTTATATATATAAATGTGAAATTTTACTAATACAAAAAAGAATGAATATTTTATTAAAATACTCAATGCTTTTCAAATAAATTTTAAATTATACAAACTTAAATTTCTATAATGCATTTAAAAAAAAAAAAAAAAAAAAAAAAAAAAAAAACTCTATAGTTATAAATGAAGGTTTTGGTGAGTTTTTGAAATATATATATATATATTTGCAGTAATTTTTTTTTTTTTGAAAGATAAGTTGTATTTAAAAATAAAGCACTTTTAAGCTAAATTTGCTTATTCAAAAAAATTAATGTTAATTTAAAATAAATGTCTTTTGTATTTGAAATTTTGTTAAGGGTAATATTTGTCATTCATATGCATTTATGCAAACTTTTATGTTTAGCAAAGTTAAAATCATTGGAATAATGTATGATCTTTTACTTTTATATTAGCAGTTACAAAAATGTTTTTGTATTTAAGTAAATTTCTTTAAGACTTGTAAATTGAGATTTTAAATTTTTTGTTCCGAAACAAATTAAATATGATAGTAAAAATTGTTTGAGTGTTAATTTTTGATTGTTTTTGTTTCTTATTAAAAAATACTGATTAACTGATTAAATTTCTTTCTATAATAAGTTTTATTTATTTGACATTTATTGGTAATGTACCAAATGTCATAAGATGTTGATACATAAGATTAACAAATAACTTAATACATTCACCAAATCTATTAAGACATTTATTTGGTAATCTAGTACCCATGCCAAATAATAATTTTTCTACAGAACATTGTGCTAAATATGTATAATTGATACTGCTCCTTTTTATATTATATTTATAATTTGGTTAGTTAATTGAAATATTGCCTATGCAAAAAATTTCCTATAAAAACAGTGTGTTAAATATGTACAATTAATATAATGTATGCAGTATATGCACAATTAAATTAGATTCAAACATTCATAATTATATTTTAAATTAATAAGTGCAATTTTTGAGTTTTTAAAAATAAATTCTGTTTACATAAAAAATTTGCCATTTAAAGATTTTCCTGTGAATGTTAGCATTCTTCTTTGGTGCCTTTTAATATGTTCTATTTTTTACTGTTATCAGCAAAATTTTGAAAAAAATCAAAAATATTTTTAATATTTTAATTTTTATACATCAAGGGACTGATGCTGTAGCTAATTACATTCTGAAATTTTTATAATATTTTAAAAAATAATTTTTACTGCTTAATCCTCAACATTGAGAAATTTATCAAAACAACAACAACAAAAAAAAAAAAAAAAAAAATTGTCATACAAACATTTGGAAAACAAAAATTTTTAAACTTATCTATATTGTGTGTGTGATGTTGTGGGTTACTTCTCAAACAGGCTGAATGGCATAAACAAATTTTAAGATAATTTATTTACATACAAACTAAGCTATAATTGCTCTATCTCAGAAGGAAAAATTTGTAGTTCAAATAGAATTTCAATTTTTTCCTTTTTCCCTCTTTTACTGAATGATTATTTGTAAGTAAGAAAAGAAAAATAATTAATAGTGGAATTAATTTTGAGGACATACAAATATTTTTTACTTGTTTATATTGAAATAATAAACCTTATTGGTAAAAATTCTGGTCATCTAAAAGTTATCATCAGTTTGATGTAACCAATTTTCTGAGATTTATTTTTAAATTAGTGTGTTTTTCATAGGTGATAGATAGCAGGAGTGAAAAGCGAAAGTCTCGTCAAGGGAAGGAGAAGTCCCCAGAAAGAGAAAAAGAACATGAGAATATTTCTGGATACAAACATGCTTCAGTGCCTCGATCAGATAGGTCTTCCTCACCCATGGCTCCTCCAAGTGATGAGGAACCAAGGAAAAAAGAAAAGAAAATTAAAGATTCAGATAAAGAGCATAAAGATAAGAAGCGTAAATCAAAAACCACTGAAAGTAGTGAGGTATATTTTTTTGACTTATTTTTCCAATTTATTTAATTTTATTTTGCCTACTGCTCAAATTTAACAGCAATTTTGTTTAAACTTATGAAATTTTATTTAAGTATTCTTCCAGTTTACTAGCAAAAAAAGATTCTAAATTTTTTTTTTATTGTTCAAGAAATTTAATCCTTGTTTTTGAAAATTCGATTTTAAACTTTTTTTACTGTGTTATGCATCATGCTTATTGACTAGATATTTTCTTATCTGGTGGAATGAGAAATAAGAAAAATACATAATTTGCATTATTTCTTCCAAATGAATTTATTAAATTCTTTCTTATTCCTTTTAGATTTTTAAAATTTTTATTTAAAGTATGATAATCTTATTGAGATTCCTTGAAAGTATGATCTCAAGGAGCTCTTTAAATTCCTCAATGAGATCAAAATAATTTAATATACTTTTTCTATAAGAATACAAATATT
>JAPDSC010042304.1:0-25193 GCA_026290005.1 Latrodectus geometricus
TTTTTTTCCCATTCTTCTTTGCTTATATCTGATCATAGAACAATGTAATTATAATTTATATGTATTGTACTATCTGAGTTTACTATGGTGGATAAACGTTTTGTTTTTCCGCAAGTATGAAATATTTTCAGGGGTATTTCATTCTAAAGTGTGGATTCATTGATAGAATTGGATGTTTTTCTTTTTTGGATAAATATATTTCAATACGCAAGGACATCAAAGATTATCTCTTCATTTTAAAATATTTTGTTCCTAAAATTCTCTTTTGCGTTATTCTGTACATCTAATATTTGATCACATCTCTTCATATAAAAGAATATTAGGTTGGGGAAAAAGAAATCCATTATTTTTTACGTGAACTTTATGTAACTTCTTTTGGATTCACTTTGTAAAAAGGTTTAAAACAGCTTTCATGTAGATTTTTGGGTCTTGCGCGTTACGACTGCTGACATGCGGTTAACTTCGATCATTTTTGATATTTTATAGACATTTTCGACGATGCTGTATCCGCATGCGAGGTGCATCTCTAATATCAAAAATACTTGAACGGAATCGACGAAACAAAAATTGTACGTAACTGGCTGTTACAGTCTTAAACAGGACGATAAATACCTTTCACAATTTTAGCCACCCGGCTATCTTTTTCGCCGTTACAAGAGAAAAACGAGTGTATGGAATTTTCTGTTTGTTGTCTTCCATTTTTAAAACCTTGTACTCGTAACTGAATTAATCAAACAAAAAACCGCAAGAGGATATTTTAGTGTCAAATGTCACCTTTCCAACGAGCATAAATCTGAATAGGAATTTAATTGAGGCTCTCTGTGGATAAGAAGAACAATTTAAGTTTCAAGTCTATCGGATATTAATAGCTTTCAAATTAAAGGCAAACCCATCAAAGATATGTTCTTAAGAGAGTTCATTAAACTGCATCAGAATCATAGAAAATATAACTGCATTACGCGTAAATTTATGTTTAGTGCTTGATTTCTTCTACAGGAATTGAAAAGAAAAATAACGTTATACCAGTCGCAAATGATTTCATTTTTTTTTTTTTTTTTTTTTAATACGAAATATAAACTTGAAAGCTTGATTTCTCAGAGAGCAATGAAAATATCGATTAAAAGAATATGATGCATCAAATCATTTAATAAATACCTTATGAAAATTGTGTGTTCCTTAAAATATCAAGAAATTTGTGCTAAAGAGTTAGAGTCTAATATTCAATATTACGGACTTAATTTTTTTCATTAAGAAACATTGAGTGCTGATATATATATATATATATATATATATATATATCAA
This sequence comes from Latrodectus geometricus, assembly GCA_026290005.1. Taxonomy (NCBI): domain Eukaryota; kingdom Metazoa; phylum Arthropoda; class Arachnida; order Araneae; family Theridiidae; genus Latrodectus; species Latrodectus geometricus. Next base: position 1,303 of record JAPDSC010042304.1, read on the forward strand.
CAGTATTTACTGGTTTTCTTTCAATGGATTGTTATATCATCAAAACACTTTTCTTTCCTTCAAAGCTTGGTTGTTACTAAGAAATCTTATCAACCTGTAACTCACTATATTACATATCGAGATGAAAATTTGAAACAGATTTGCAATCGGCAGTGAAACATTCGGAAAAAAAAAACGAAATTGTGGCATTCAGAACATCCGAATTTCCAGTAGGAAGCGCAAATATTCCGAATGATCCGAATGCCATAATTCCAAGTAGAAATATTCGGATTCGCAGCGGGTATTTCAAACATTTCGAGTGTGCCATTAGAAAGCGATTTGTTGTAAATTAAAAACAATAGGCCAATGTGAGGCTAACCAAAAATGAAATATTTTATGAAACGCACAGAAATCATGATTTCTGAATTTTTGGCATGAGATACCTTTACTAAGTGAACAACTCATAAGCATCTTTTAAAATTATTGATGCGAATTCTAATCGATGTTATAAACACAGATGATAAAACAACTCCTGTGATCAATTTTTCGTTTACTGCAGTACATTTGAAATCACTTCAAAATGGCATTCAGTTATCCTTAATTTTTTTTTAATTATTTATTAACTGATTTGCTTTTTCATAAAGTCTTTGAAATTTTCTAAAAATATTCATGCATGATTATGTATTTTCATAAATAATATTAATTTTTAATTTTCGATAAAAATCAATTCTTTATAAGCAATCTGAAACTTCTGGAATGATATTCATATGAATAAAAACTCTGAAGATAACATTCTGTTTCAGAATTCTTTTCTTATATTTAATTAAACCCTTTAATTATTTCACGTTAAAAAAAATATTTAAATTTGATATTTTCTCAAAATTGTTGGAATAAAATTTCTTTTGTAACAGCATATTTACAATTCAGGAGGTATTCTACTTTTAAATGCGGGGTCGTTGCAGTGGGCAAAATTGGAAGCAACAAATGAATGAAAAATAAATAATAATTCATAATACTTTTATATACTATTTGTTACATAAATAGTAACTATTTATAATAACGGTAACTTTTCCATAAAATAATGTAAAAGTTACCATTACAAGAGTTTTTTTTTTTTTTTTTTTTTTTTTTTTTGGTATAAAAATAATTACTTTGAAAAAAATACTGTCGTATAGCAATGATTTTTTTTAATCGCTAAGATTATGTAAATTGCTAAGAAATGTTAGTGCAAGTAAACTTCCAATTCCTCTTTGTAATCAAAATGCCGGTAAGTGTTGTTTGATAGCTTAAACAGTAACAAGATTTTAAAATTCAAATCGCTTTTTATTCTTTTTATAATAATAATATTTGTATATAAGGGATCTTTAAGAATATTTTTATCCAACTGTAGGAAATTCAAACAGAAAAATAATTTTTTATGCAAAAATTTTTAAAAATATTTACTGAAAGTTAGATTTTTAAAAATAAATTGTTAGAAAAAATATTCATCACTAAAACCTATACATAAAAGGTGTACCGTTTAAATTTTAAAAAAAGAGTTGTCTTTCTTTCTAATCATATTGATAACTTTTGCTCTTTTAAAGTTACGTGATTTTATACATATAAATAATTCTTATAGATCTTGTTTCATAAACCATGTTGAGGTATTAGTGACACACAATCTCCTAGAAAAATATTCGTACCTTTCCTTATTTTAAGTAAAAATCATACAGTATATATTTTTTTAAGATTTTAAATCAATTTTCGAGTGCAATATGGTATTTGGTGAGGATGGTAAATAATTCCAAACTTATTTGCAATCGTGTCCACGTCAGTGTTCAAACCACTCCGGGCGATATTGCGACATTGAATCAGTTTAATCGCAAGCAAATTGCGGCACAAGGTCACTCAGATACTTGGCTTTGACTTTGTGAATTCAATGTGAATTGGAGCATTGATCGAAAAAATCTTACCCAATTTTTCGCTGATCGAGGAAAGTGGAGAAAGTTACCAGAAATAGTTTTCTTTCTCGCGGAACGAGTGAGTGAGCTCTGCTGGACAACGAATGGACTTCCAGATGGATTGCAACCAACTCCATGAAGAGGAACGCTTTCCCTTATGACCTCTTTCTTGGAATGGAACGTTTTCCAATAAACTCGATATTCAAACTGCTCTTTTTCAGCAACCATTAATATCAGTTTAATTCCTACGAGACAATCAACAAGTTGAATGTCTTAGTAGCATATAATAGATGGTTTGTTACTACACAATTAACTTTGCATAAAACAGATTAACACAGCAGACACCAATGACTTAAAGGAATATAGTACCACAGTAAACATCCACATTTGACATGGATTCAAAATTACTAACTGAAATATAACTATAATTGAACTAAAATACAACAACTATTCATCTGTTACCAGGCTATCATTTTGGCTAATATATTTCAGAAATGAATTGCAAACCATTTATCACCATATGTGAAATAATCGCAATAAGTTAACTATCTCACTCAATTAGTTATTTATGGGAATTGAGAAAAAAAATAAATACTTAAAAGCACAAAGAAATAAAAATTGATTTTTTCAATATGTTACACAAATTTTAACTGTTTTTTTTAAAATTTAGACAATTAGTGTTATTTTGACAAGTTGCCTAGTTGATGGCCGAATGGTTTCTTGCTATCGGCTCAAACAATTCATAGGTTCGAATCCCACATTGGCTTGGAAATTAGTAGTTATTTGTGATCCATTTTAAACCGTAGATCTCGGTCTAATAGCTCTTGTATGCACAGAATGACCATTAGAGACAAGGAAACGAAACCATTTTAGCACAAATTGTTTTAATATTCTCAACTTAAATAAAGTACATTTTCTGCATCAATAATAAAGAAGTAAAATACTAGTAATCTAAGAGTACAGAACTTTTAATAACGAAAGAAAATTCTATAAATATGTATTTCATTTCATCATATTCGTAATTTATAATAATTTTCTCTTGCTTGGGAAGAAGCATTCAATTTTTTTTAAAACGGAAGGCTGTGGGTGACTAATCCAGCTTTTCAAAATGAAGTTCAATTCCATTAGGAATGTTGATGAATAAATGATGTGTTCAAATAAAAAATATAAATAAATGGTTTTAATACAAATTGGAAAACACAAATAAGTAAACATAACGTTAAGAATTAGAGCATGGAATAATCTGAGTGTCGTAATATGAAACTAATTCAAATGCGAACATAATTCCATAATGTTTATTAGAAAAGAGTTCTAAAAGTGAAAGTAAAAGTAGCGTCAGTAACGCAATCGCTTACTTTGCTATTCTTTATTTTTATTCTTTTTTTAATATTCAAACATCTGTATTTTAAACATTCATTTAAATTTTTCTTTGCAAATATATAGCAAAATATGTTAACAAAAGGTACTTCAAGGTATAAATATATAACTCATTTAAGTTGACGACAGTAAAATAATTTGTTTTTTTTAAAAATTTATTCAAAATGTCTCCTATTATGTCAGTAAGAAAATAAGATTTTTTACATAAAGGCAAGTCAGAAAAGTTGGCTAATTTTCGAAACATGCTTGGAGAAACCTACGCTAGTATTGTTCTAAATGACCACTTTATAAACAATCATTTGTTAACAAATTCGTTTTTTTTCCCCCTTACGTATTTAACTTGTTTAAAATGTGAATTTTGTGTTGTTCTAAATTTTTCGAATCATTACGTTATAATATGTAACTAAGTTCCTCAAAATCAACTTTGTGTTGTTCTAAATTTTTCGAATTATTAAATGAATTAATATTTTGATATGTAACGTAATTTCAATATTTGAATGAAATTTCATGAATTTGCTAATTCCAAAATCAAATTTTGGTGAAGAATCTGGATCTATATCTTTTCTAAAAAAAAAATTTCTTTTTTGGGATAAGAAAATTGTTCGCAAAATATAACTTAAAGCTTTATTCAAAATATTCTTAAACTGAAATATTTAAATTGATACTGTGAATTTTCAAATTCTTTTTAAAAATATAAAGAAATTTAAATATTCAACTTTTCTCTGATTTATCTAAATCGAATGAATTGTACTACATTACAGTTTTGAATTTTGTTTAAATGTTTTTTTGAATTCATGTCTAGGAATTGTGATAGTAATTATTTCTAATCCTAATCCTTAAAATGTTTGTCATTGTCAGCATAAAATTGGAATTATATTTCAGGTCATTGTCTTATTGCGAAACTTACTCCTCCATTAGTATTTATCATTTGGCAGACGGATATTACTCATTACATTTTTATATGATAACTGGCAAAAAATATATCCTGCTTATTACACACATATTATTTATTTTTTACCTGAAACACACATACTAAATTATCTTAAATAACACACTAGAAATGATTAAAGTATAATCATTATACTTCATAAAAACATATCTTTTATTTTCTCAAAATTTCCTTTGCAAGAACTTGCATTTTAATAAATATTCCCCCGAATGTCGTTTTATAGGTAATGAAAAATGTTTTTAATCGTAGGCATTTATGCGTGTGAGATTGGCCGAATTATTTCAAGAAACTATATTGAGTCGCTCTATGATATAATTGATTGTACCATTTTTTTTTTTTCAAGGAGAGGAGTCTATCGAATAACGATTTTTATACCTATATTATCACGTCCAACAACTTGTTTTAAACATCGTTAGAAATCTAATTCCCTTTCAAGTACATTTAATTATAGCTAACATATACTTCTTTGTCTAAAGTGATTTGGCACTTCGTTTCGATAACTTGACAACTCAAGGCTATTGTAATGTACCCCCCCCCCAAGGGATAATTTTTAACAAATACTTTTTTAGCGATAATGAACTGCATTTGCAACTCATAAAGGAGGGAACGTGAGAAAATCTCAAGAGTTAACCAGTGTACATAAAGAAAGCAGGAAAGCTACATCTATATATTGTACAATGGCTGAGATAGAACTTTAATTCATTCATTCTGTAGAGTGCAAACCTACCCCAAAGCCAAAATGATTCCAATGATATTTGCTTTTGATACAACATAGTGGATAATCTAACGATCGAAAAAACTTTTAAAGTATAATACCCCCCTGTAAATTGTCTTCTGGGGGATATTTCATTGATAGGGAGTCATGTTCACGAGTCGCAATGAAGAAAAGGTGGGAAACTTTCAAGCACCCACTCTTATAGATCTACCTAGATGAATGATCTAAGGCTCTTTTAAAGTATATTCACCCTGTAGTTTGACTGCTGGGAATTTTTTCATAGATCGTGGATCATGTTCAAGTATTGCAATAAAAAAAATCTGGAAAACTTACAAGCACCTACCCTGACAGACGTAAGTGCAGAACCGCAGCATCCATCTTTCGCTGTTCAGTAGTGACTGCGACTAAGAAAATAGTTGTCTTGAAGTATGTTTCATATGTACTTGTTGTTAAATTAAATATTTGCCGCAAAAAATATCTCCATTATCTCTAATATGCATAGGAACCCCCTTTCTACCAAATTTCTAGATATACTCCTGCTGATAGAAATGCATTTATTTACAATAAAACTTTAGATATACAAAATAATTAAATATCTTGTATGAAATCAAAAATACAATGCACACTTATTAGTAAGACACCCTATATTATTAATATTAGATATACCCCATATTAGAAATTTTCATCAATGCGAATAAAATCTTTTACCAAACCTGAAAGTTTTAAATTTAATATTAAATGCATAGCTTAATACATTTAAGTCAAACACAGCAAAGGTTCTAAATATTTTAACAAAAGAAAAATGAGGAAGCATTTAATAACATTCCAGGCTTACGAATAAATTGATTACTGAGCTTCTTCGTAATGATATTCAAATGCTTAAAGTCAACGAGTCGAAGAAAAATTTGAAATTATGAATATTATTATTTTCCTTTTTCACGTATTTCCTGCTTTCAAACTTCGCTTAATTTTCCTATTTGTTATGCATTATATATATGTATTGTATACTTTATTATAGTAATAAATTTTTTGTGTGAACATTAATACATTTTAACGTAGTAAAACAAGAATCGGAAATTTTTGATTGTTTTCACTACTGAGAATCACAATTGAGGTTAGTTCGTTAATAATCTTATTCAGATTACTTTCCTCCAATTCAAGTTTACGTTAGAAGGGTTTTAAAAAAGAAATAAGGTCCCTTCTCTTAGAAACGCCTGTTGCGTAACGGTCCGAAGTGAGAAATGGCGGGAGAGCCACCCACTGTGCGGGGGAGGGGGAGGCTGCCTAATTGGAGTGGCCCGCTGACCCCTCCGAATGATGAATGTCAAACGGGACAATCCAAAGGAGAACAATCTCTCTCCACCGTCACAGGTCGCTAAAGATCGAGGACTCGAGACCGCTCGACTGGAACTGCTCACGAGACCCGTCTTACGTCACCACCACCCCCTTTCTCTTTCGGTGGGAAGAAAATGGGCACAGCGTTTTCACTGTGGGTCGCGCGCTAAACTTGGAGGTTCGGGCGGAAGGAACCAGCAGACCGGCACATTCCAATCGTCGTTGCAAGGAGTCAATGGATACGAGACATGCTTTCTAAATCGGGAAACACAATGGATTCCTTTCGTTTTCAAAAACCAGTCCGCAAGGGCTGCCCAGATACGTTCAGCGATAATCTGATACTGGAGCTACCTTAAACAACCCTGAAATCGAAAGTCTTGAACATGTTGCCCCCTTTTTGGGTGGCTCTGCTTATACAGTTTGAATTGAGCAATCAAACTGTTGTTGACATACTTAAAATTACGGGCTATCAAATTGTTGGGAGATTACCATTATTAAACTAATATTGCCATACATTAATAGAAAAAAATTTATTTAATTAAAAAATTGTTTTGATTTTTAATTTTCTTGAATTAAAAAATAATTTTAACTTTAGTTAGAAATATACTCGATTCTCTTCAAAAGATTTGTTAACAGATCAATTGTTACAAGTCATTAGACGATAATTCAACACTTATATTCAATGAACATATTACATAAGCTTATTAAATATATTTGCCTTTCAATTTTCTTAAAAAGATTCGATATTCTAAAAATGATATTTTGAAACATTTTTAATTATATTATTTTAATTAAAATCCGAATATCACAATTGATAAACTAGAAATTAAATTTATATTATTAATATCACATGATCTGAATTAAATTATAAATCTGTATATTTATAAACAGTGGGTATATTTTTACAGTTATCGCCTATGAGCGAATTTAATTACAATTTACCATATGGTTAACAAAATAGTCAACCCCATTGTCTTCAGTATAACAGTTTGTAACTTCTAAGTTGGGTGTTAGTGTTTCGAAATCTACTTTCACCACATAGATAAAATTCTCGAATTTAAAAAGCGGCCGTTGAGCAACCAGCAAAGGACCATCAAAACAATTTTCCTTATAATGCGTTGGAAAGTGGCGATACCGCTTTCTTGAAATTCACGCCAAATTGTCTCTTCTTCTGGTACATACCAACAGACTAAAATTATGTTGTGATAAAATACAAGTTGTCTGAAAAATGATGCAAACGAATTTCATTAAGTTAAAAAAATTATTATTTTTATTTAACATGATTAATCAAGTTTATTTGGCGAAATTCTTTAATTTGATGTAAAATGCTGGAAAAAAAGCCTGAATTCTTTTATTTTTACTATTATAGAAGTGCTTATGAAGATTCAAAAAGTTAAGATTCTAATTAAATTCAAAGGAATTGAATCTCCTTCTATGCCTTCAAGCGAAATTTAAAATACCCTGCAATGAACAGTGTTATTTTTAAACGTGTCACAATGTTGTTAGTCCACGTGGTCGGATCAATACATAAACAAAGAAATTCCTTTACATTGGCAACATAAATCACATAATGATAGAATTATAATTTTTTTTTTTTTTTTTTTTTTTTTTTTTTTGTGGACAATCTAAGTTGCTGATTTTCAACTTTGTTAGAATTATGGAAACATCCTTAAAATATTTTATCACTTTTAATGTTTGTATGATGTATTATAATAACTTTTAATGTATATTAAATTGTCAAACGTGTTTCCTGAAAATCAAGTAGATAATGTTTTCAGCAATGAAGAAATAAAGTATATAGACTAAAAATAATGCATTCAAATTATATTGGCATATGAAAATGCCCTTTGCATTTGAAGAATAGAATAATCCGCAACATAATTGCTCCATATTAAAGACTACACGATACCAACGTTCACGTTCAACTCAACACGCGTGACTTACTTTCGTGATTTGAATTTAACTACCAGTAAAGAAAATCCGCTGAATATATTAAAACAATAACAGCTTTCCTACTTACAATATTTTTTGGAAGCTGAATGTTTTATATGTGTTTTTATTTATTTTTCAAATTGGTCTAACAGATTTAGAGTAATAATTTATTTAGTCAAAAGCCGCGTTGTTTATAGCAAAAATGTTTTATGAAATATTCGATAGTTATAATTTTTCAGCGAATAAGAATAAAATATGATGTTAAATTATATTTTTATACTTAAATAAATAAGCTTAAAATGACATATTCACATGATTAATTTTTAATTACAAAGTGTTAATTTATTACAATTAATTTTTAATTGCAAGTTTTCAAATAATTTTCATTTTACTGCAAGGAGTATTCTCGTAGATATTTTACTACATACAAAAAATAATTACAAAGGAAAATCAATCCACATATTTATAATCTAGAATAGTTAAGTAATAGTAAAGTAGTTTCTATATATCTATATATTTATTAGTAGAGAGATATGCACGTCAAAAGTGCCGTGTCTCTGATGGGCATGTAGTAGAGAAAAAGATGACAACTCAGTTGTCAACCTCGTCACTTTGCTGGGGTTTAAAATTTCTACTACGTTTTGTGATTTCAATCAGTAATAATCTGCAGCCTGGAAAATATCACAACAACCTAATTTAGTAATAATTAATAAATAGAATAATAGGATTTCTTTAACTAATTTGGTAAAACTATATTTTAAGGTGCCCCCTTTTCAAACATGGCGATTTTGGTTTGGCTATCGATTTTATTGGCAATTTTTTTTGCACAGAAGAATCTGTTGCTCTGTTGCAATCAGAATACAATTGGGTTTTGCCCAGCTTGGCGATCAATCGCGTTTACAACTTGGCGAGAATCAAAGAGGCACCCTAAAGTATAGTCTAACCACTAATTTTATTATAATGTTTTAGAATTGTCAATATAACGGTTCGATTTTAGTTAAGGATTTAAATAATGCGTCATACATTAGAAATAATTATGCAGAGAATATTGTAATGTTTTCTGTTAGTCATTATTTTTTATTTTTAAAAATTCATATTGTCAGATCAATTTATTATAACCTTGTTGAAACTTTCAAAATTCTACCTTTTCATGTGTACCTTTGCAAAAGAAATTTTTTCAAATGGAGTTAAAATGTCTTTATAAGCGTTGAAATATTGATTCTGCCATATAATAACACATGTATTAACTACAAAATAAGTAACAAAATGGATTTATTGGGAAGGTGATAACATGAAAAAATATTAATATACATGTTTTACAGCACTTTTCAGTTTTACACATGAGCATACATTTTTAAATAATACACAAAATTTCATCTTAATTATGATAATTTTTACATTAAATTAAGAATTATTTACAACTACATGTTGGTGAGCTTTAGTTGAAACAAATTACCCTTCCTATCAAAGCATAATATTCAACGGGATTTTTTTTTTTTTTTTGCATGATTATAGGACAGTTAACTTAGCTAAATCAATATTATTGTGATGGAACAGTGAGTCAATCAGTAGGTTATAGAGGCACTTTCTAGTTTATATTTATCCAACTGGACTGTTTTTATCTATCAAACTAAACTGTTTTTTTTTTTTTTTTTTTTTTTTTTTTTTTTTTAGTTGGTTGGTTGGTTGGTTGAAGATAAAATACCTATTTCAAATGATCGTTGGGTTATTTTCCCACCAAAATTGACCTGCAACTGTAACTTAGTGGGAAAGCCAAATTGTAACCAACAATGAAGGTACAAATAATAGATATGGATTTTTTTCTGGTATGTATGTAATATTCCTATGATTAAGAAAAAATTAAAAAAAAAACTGCCAAATTGAATAATTTTTCGCCAACAATACAAAGTTATATACCAAATACATTGTTGTTTATTTGATAAGCAATTTCTGTTTTCCTAAGCAGGAATTCATTTCTAATAAACACATTTCCCTTTGTAAATGAATTTTGTTAGAGAATTCCAATAGATTGCTGTTTTTGACTGCTCGTAAATTTATATATTTTTAATGCAGATAATTAATACCTATCGAATGGCGTTTGCTTATTTATTTATTTATTTTTCGAACAATTCTTAGGTTTTCCATTTAATTTTTTTGAGCTATTAAAACGATGAATTCAAAATACCTCTATGCTTAGTTACCTTTAAAAATATAAATATCCCAACTTTTTTAATCTATTAATTTCTGTTTTAATTCAAGTCGAATATGCAATGAGGTACAATATGAATGATTGGGTGATAATTTAGCGTTACTGGCGTCACATTTCATAGCTGATGTGATTTTGCCCATGAACCTTTTTTCTTAATGTGCATCAAAATAATCGAATCAGTGATCACTTACATCAAGTGTTGGCGCCCAAAAATAAATCACCGGGGAGAAATTCCGGATAGAACGCAATCAATCCGATCGTATTTGGCACATAACTTCCTATCCGGCGCAACAATATCTATACGCGTGTTTTCCTTTCATTATAATTAGTGCGATAGACTCTAGAAAGTGAGGGGGGGGGAGAGAAACAGTGCCTAACCCAGTTTCCTCTTCGATACGCTCGACCTGAAAGCCGTTTGATGCAGTTACTGAAAGGGAAAGTTACGAGCTCTCTGTGACGTCACTCTCAAGGTTACGCTAAAGGCGGGTCCAGGTGTTATGTGTTTATTTCTCTCGCAGCAAGTGCGCGGAACATTTTTTTTTATTTTTCGAAAATTCCGGAAAAATTCGAATAGCTTCATTAGGTCAGCTACTGTAGGTGGATCTCCATTATAACAGCTTTACAACATCAACAAATTGATATCGTAGCAAAACTAAGAAAACGTTTTGAAGACAAGGAAATAAAAACGAAATCATTTCATTTTCTACAGTTTGTGCTCTTGCGTTGTTTTATGGGCGACTCAATTTTCCTCCATTTTTTTTTTTTGTGTTTCCGATTTGTTTTAAATTCCTTCACGTTTCTTTTCGACTTCTTGTTCACTGTTTTACACGAATATGCCGATATTCAATGCTAGATTACATAAAAACAATTTTTTTAAATTTGATGAAAATTTATCGAGTCATATGTTTTCGAATGCCATACAGATCGATTAGCCTATTCTACACGATTGCTAGAGTAGAGATTTTTGCATTAAAAATTGGGAATTTGTTTTATAATGGTTAAACTATAGTGTGAAGGTTGTACAAATAATTAATAGTTGGATGTTATGGAAGAAAGTGGTATTATAGTTTTTGACGTAAGAAAGAGAAACCTGGGCCAAATGAGTTTGCGATGAATAAAAATGGAATTTCTAGTTTGAATAATTGTGCCAAGAAATTTTCTCTCTATGTGGCCGTGCAAAGAAATTATTTTTATGAATTTCTTTTTGGAAATGTTCACTCGTGGACGAGTTTGTTAACTTGTCTGAGATAAGTGTCGTTCTTGAAATTGAAAAACAGCAAGTTCGTGGTGATAAAGCACTTTGCATTAATTACTCACTGTCATATAATATTAATTTCAATGCGTCTTAAAAATTTCAAGAAAAATCTCAGTCCTAATAATTTATCCACTTCCACATGAATAAGTTTGAACCACTCCATGAGTATTGCTACTTTAGATTCTCTCGAGAACACTTCAATTTCATTTTTCATCACTGGATAAAAAATTCTGAGATCTCCATGTAAAAATTAGCGCATCAATATACCATTCAACATTTTTGTACTTTTCTATTTGATCGCATTATTTGCTTCTTTATACCCTTATCAAGCAACCGAATCTGAGTTCACCAACTGTTATATCCAGTGCTATCTAAAATATCAATTCTTTCCGTCTCCCTCTGAAATTGTTTGCACCTCTCCAATTCGCATAAGTAACTTAGTTTCTATTTTTCTGTGCTTCCTGACATTGTATCCCCATTCCGTTCAGCAGATTGCCTACTAACCGAGTGCGAGCCCACGAGGCAAACACCGCAGTTGACAGTTTTTCAGGCGTTTATCTCAGATTTGGTTCTTCGGAGTTCATGTAGTACATGTCGCAACCTGTTTCTGATATTATATAATCAAAGTACCCGCTTTCCATCAAGATTAAGAACCAGAGCAACTATAAATATCAGGAATATTTCATTTTAGGAAATTCAAAGTAATCTTTCTTTTTTAGATAATTTTTAGTTTTTATTATCGATCTTAATCTTCGTTTTACATAATAAAGTTAAGCTTATTTGCTACTAAAATTAATATTAAAGACAATTTATTTTTTAGGGATCTGAAAATGCACAGAAAAATGTTGAATTATACAGGGATCAACACAGCTGTTTCTGGTATATATGGATTTTCTAAGAACTTGTATCCATTATCAAAAAATTATTTCCATAGTTTGAATATATACCATTCGTTGAGCAAATTCTGCATTTAAATGTTATATAGGATTGTGTTAAAATACCCGCTTATGTTTAAAATTTTTACACAAAAAAGAAAGTAGTTAACGCAAGAAATTTACTCCTCTCCAAAATAATGTGTTCTTAATGTATACCACTACCTTAGTTAAAACGTGGCATATTTATTTTTATTTATTTTTTCTTTTTAGTCTGTTCTAAGCAATGTGCTTATTGAAGAATCTCAAAACTTAGTAATACCAAATATATAAATTTTCAACTCGTTTTTTGTATCAACAAAAGATTGAATGCCATATTATTATGTTAAGGAAAAATTTATATGACCACAACGATGATTGAAAAAGCAGATCAGTTCAAAAGAGAAGATTTCAGTTAATATATATGACATTGAGACAAGATTCATTTGATATGTGCGTGTGTGTATACTCTTGGCATTTTGTAGCACTTAATGAGTGTCAGAATTGCCAAACTTAAATAAACTTTTTGTCATTCAATTGAGAGTAAAAGATTCTATGCCAAATAAATTGGATTTACGATCATTTTTAAGAATTAATCTTTTGAGTTTGTTTGAATTTTAAGAAATAACAAAATGAAAATATCATTTTCATTGAAACTCTACACTGTGTTTTTAAGAATGAAAATAAATGTGTGTGTATATTACTATTATTAAAAGAATATATTAGTAATTAAATGGTGTTTGGGTCGCTCTCGTTTTACAGTTTATTTCATATATTACAGTAAGCCCTCATTAATCCGAACCGAACTTTGCTTAATATGGATAACTAAAACTTCCGGCTGGCAACGCCTGGTCTGTGGGACCCTTACCCTCTTCTGGATCTTGTGTAGGAGAGTAGCTATAACTGAAATCTAGTTTGGCATAATATTGGTTGAAATTTCAGTAGTGGGCATTGAGATGCACGTACATCGATACATATGTACGTATACTGTATAAATAAAAGACGAGCTGACACAATAATGTATTTCAATGACACAATAATGTAGACATCTCCCTCAATAAATTGCTCAAGAAATTACCACAGTAGTAATACATCAAATGATCATTAATTTCTTCCAACAATGATCATGTCAATTAATGAAGATAAGCCTGAACCATCATATTCTGAGCAGTTTTTTATCTGATGTTAAGAAAATGCATAAGAATGCATAAGAAAATGCATGCATATGAAAATGCATAAGAAAATGCATGCATATGCATAAATGTATGCATACTAAGCTTAGTTTTCTGTTATGAAGTTTTATATTTCATTCTCTTGATTCAAATTACAATTTTTACCAAGCACAGTAATTTGTGTATGTACCTTGGCTCCATTTATAGGTTACTTGGTTTAATTTGTAATTTTGTAACGAGTTCATGGGAAATTATAAAATTGCCATTTATATAAATATAAAAAAAAATATTACATTTTGTAAACTGTACTTTGAATGGAATAAAAATGTTCTTTTATTTAATGAAATAACATACTTGCTTTAGTACAAGCTTAACTAGCTATTGTCCTCATGTATTCGGAGTGTGTCCAGAAGCATGTTTGAATGGCCAGATGTTGCAATGTTTACTCGCCCAATTCGAGAGGGGAGGACGGGACCGAGAAGCGGCCACCCGCAGAGACTTCGGAAAGCGCTTGGCATGCGATCATGACGAGGGTGACGCGGAGCGTGACGTCAGATTGACGTCTCGATCAGCATGACACTCATCACTTCCGTGTCTTCCTGGTAGGAAGGCACCTGAAGATCCATTGCTCACGGCACTCCAACCCATTCGGAATCGAATTTTCAGAACTTTTTTGGAATAAACTTTCTGCATTATTTGACAGTCTGTTGGTAACATACTCCTTTAAGAAATGTATGAGGGTTTTGAAGATGAATCAGTTGTGTAATAGAAATTATATAAAAATGGTTGAAATTTGAAAAAAAATTTGTACGTTACGTTTCTTTCGTTTCAAATTGACTTACTTGCCAAGAATGGTGGTTGCCAAATAATCTACCAATCTCATTAGTCTTAAAAATATGTATTTCCTTAAATATATTTTAATTAAATTTATTCTTAAATAACACAAAAATTATTTTTGATATTAATTAGTTTGAGATATTACTGTGATATTTTGCAAAAAATCATGCTACTCACTTATATTTTCGATACATTTTAATGAATAATTAATGCTTAAGAATCATTCTATCCAATAAAATAGCTCTGATATAAACTTCAATAGTATCATAAAAACGTATCATTTGTAAAAAAATGTTATCATACAAAAAAGTACCATTACATTTTAACACTATTCTCCAATTTTCTTACCCTCCCTAACAGTTCCATATATTTTCTCTTTAAGAAATTTACTTCCTATAATCTTTAATTAATTTTTAGCACAGCAAACTTTTCGATTCAAATTGTAATATCTGTAAGGTTCCAATTTGAATAGATTTTATATAAATATTTATCATTTAAATCACGAATTGTTCCAAACATAAATACTGGGCATCTCGTATTTCAAAATAGTAGATTAGATAGAATAGATATAAATAAAAGTAAGAATAAAAATAGAATAGAAATTTTTATTTTAAGTTATCAGTATTCATATTAATTATATCAGTATATGAAACTAAAATCAAAATAAAATGTGCATTATGTAAATAATTAAGATATTTATTATTGATTTTAAGAAAATCCCCCCCCCCTAGAAGCCTTAAAAAAACCTCAGTTGAAGAATTTAACTTTAGCCCTTTTATTTTCTACACAATTAAGAGAAAGAGTTTATTTTGTTTCTTTAATTTTATTTATTTTGATTAATTAAATTATATTTTATTCATTTCTTTTCAAAAAGGCATAAAAAACCAGTAGATAGTCAAAAAAGGAACATCTACCTATAATAAAAGTACATGATTTCAACAAAAAGATATTGTATACATGACTTACATTTCTATCTCCCTACAAGTATTATTATGCATTAGTTCTTTAAAATGAAGCCCAATTTTTAATAATTGATTTATGTACTACAAATAAAACAAGGATTTTACTATTTTATGAGTTCATTTTGCAATTTCAATTCTTTCTTTTTTATGTATGTAATAGCAACTTTATAATCATAATTTCATTAATTTCCATGAATAAAGATCTAAATTTCGTTTCTAAAAGTTTTTTTTTAAAATTTATTTTTTTTAAAAGCATATTTCTTCATATAGTTTTGCTTGATACTGGATTTAATATTCATCCCAACAAAAGCGGGAATAGGATTATTTAAAAAAAAAATTAAAAATCTATTTTTGGGGCCATAAATTGATTATATACGGAGTCCTATAATCTTTTTTAAAATTCATGCGAACATTTCAAAGCTATAACAATTTTATTTAGAAATGATTTTCAAAAGTTCATTTCCTCAAAACGATTAATAACCAAAGCAACAACATATTGTTGAGGACTAGTGCCGTGTGACATCACTGGTTATAGGACTAGTGATGTCACACGGGATGATTCGATCTGAACAGATGGTGATGGAATGTATACTTCTAGAATATCAATATGAATAGTTGCAAAGTTTGTAAATTCGTATTCAAATGGCTTCTTTAGATAAATAATATATATATTGCTTGTACATCATTTCCCTTGACTCCCAATCTACTACGTAATCCATTTTAAATCCCCTGTGAGTCTAGCTGGAACAAAATCCCTTGTAACGGAAATCAGAATGTACCGAACATTTTCTAACATCTAAATGGAGTTTCCACTGACAATATCTCTTCTGTATTGCGTGATGAGGAAATTTTGATCAAAGGTTTCTTGGGTAATGCAAAAATTTAATAAAATTTTTTTCTTAATGAATAAAGATTTTTGCTGTTGGAAAAAATGTTGCTTATTCTCTTCAGTCACTTTCTTCTTCAGTCTTTAAAAGTATCTCTCATTATTGAGAAGTATGATACATGCGAAACAGAGGGTTTTGACTCCGTTTATTTGGATTTTGAAAAGGTATAGCTCGCATTCATAAGGAATGGATTTTGTTTTATTTAAGTGTAAAAATTTATTTATTTATTTATTTCAATAAATGCTTGTCAACTTATGTTTCAGTTAAGCTTTTTACTTAAAACAAATATCATTAAAAGTTCACTTGGCATTTCACTAAAACTGTACTCAATTTTTAAGTGATTACTTAATTATTCATGAAATCAATATGTAAACGAAAAAAAACTTTATTGATTAACTAATTTTAACAAATCATATAAAATACATATTAATACTTTTTTATGTTAATATTTGTAAAACATAAATGTTTTCGCTATTTAATGTGCTTAAAACTCATCTACAATTACAGCAAAATTATATCATGTACGTAAGACAATTACTAAAAAATAAATTACCTTCAATATAAAAAGTGTATTTTTAATTTTATAATTATTACGTAAGCTTTTTCGCCGTTTGTTGCTTTTAAATTCGTTTACAATTACAGAAACATGTTGCTGTATATAGAAATCAACAATCAAATAATATCAACAGTATTTAATTGACTATAAATTTTATTATAAAGAAATATAGATTTTGAGTTTCTTCCTGTTATTAATAAACATTTTGTTGATAATGTTGCAATTTAGAGACAGAATCATAAAATTATAAATGTCTGGAAACACATCATAGATATTTATGAAAATCTTTTTCCTACATATATATATATATATATATATATATATATATATATATATATATATATATTATAAATATTAGTGCAATTATATTCTGAAAACTTATTTTCTATTAAAGAAAGGAAGTTAATCTTTATATAATTGTATAATTATTTTATTAACTTTTAATCACTTTTTTTTATTTCTGTATTGGTTTTTCTAAAATTTTCCGCAATTTTGGTAAATATCTACAAGAATTTTTATTCATTTATTTATTATTTTTATTTGGAAATTATTTTAAAAGTAGTAAATTTGAGCCAGTAAAATATAAGAAAGGAATTTTAGTTTCTAAGTAATGTAATTTTCATAAATATTTTAAATAAAAATAAATCAAAACTGATTTTAGTTACTGGTAGAGGCATAGTTATTAATACTTTCCTGATAAAAATCTACTCAGCAACGCTGGTTCTTATTTTTAAATTGAACAATTGATTTAAAACGAATGAAAAAAAAACTGTTGGCTAAAATTCAATATTTTTTGGCAATATAGAGGAACTACTATAGACTGTATAACCAGACTACAGGACTCTAGGTCTAATAAAATCTGTTTTAATAATTTCTATTCCAAGTAAAAATTTAAATTTATTTAAATTTTTCAGGTAAATTAAAAACGAGTAAATTAAAAAAAAGTAAGAAGAAAAAGAAAGAAAGAAAAACATTTTTTTTATTATGAAGAATATTTGAGGCATATTTCTTTTTGAGAAATGTCTAAGTAATTTCTCAAAGATAAAAAAATTTTATTATTTTTCAAAGAGGAACATTAAGCATAATTGTGAGCTTCGCAAAATAATTCATTATGATAAAGCTTGTTGAGGAATGTTTCAGCTTTGAATACCATTAAAACGAAGTTTGCAAAACCACCAAAAGTGTTTATTGTAATAGAATATTTTATATCATAATTACTATGTTTATTGAAATACAATTCGTTATGGAGAGACTTTTGTTACAACGAAGATCATAATCACCTTTACACCTATAACCATAGTGCTAATTATCATTTTTTATTAATAAGAATAATAATTACCAAAAAATAAATTGCTTTGGTAGAGCTTTTCAGAATCAATAAAAATTCTAGTGATAGAAAAATAATCAAAAAATTAACTTAAAAAGATTTAAAAGTTAAATATTTCTTTCTAAAGAAAACAGTTTTTAGAACAAAGGAACACTATTTCAATTGGTTTAGATTTTGCAACGTGTTGATACACAACATTAATTGTGAAGCGCTTATTGGCGAAAGTACGTGTACTTCAAATATCCTTAAAATTGAATTTTGGTTATTTTTGGGAATATGCATAGATGCAGGTCTCGGCTGATTTAATGATGTCGACTCACCTGTAAATTATTCAAATCACAGAGAGAAGAAGCTTGTTCATATGCAAATAATCGAAGCGAATAAAGAATTCATTTTATGGAAAATTGTTCCTTGATTCCGATAAAAACTGAGTCTATATCTTCAAATAAGAGAAGTTTCTGGTTACTCAAAGTTACTTTTCGGATATTAAATAAGGTAAATATTCAAATAAACTTATATTTACATATGATTTATTATACACGTTAGTTTTACAAAATATTACAAAAATATTTGTTGACCATTCTATTATTTCCTAATTAAAGGCAAATATTTTTTGCTGTATATATATATATATATATATATATATATATATATATATATATATATATATATATATATATATATATGTATATGTATGTATGTATGAATGTATGTATGTATGTATGAATGTATGTATGTATGTATGTGTGTGTGTATGCGTGTCACATTGCATAATGTTGATTATTTTCAACTTATATTTATTTTATTTAAATAATTTTTTTTTAAATTATATTTATACTTTTTAATTCATTATTGTTCTGCATTTTGAAAAAATAGTTCATTTGTTAAACTCTGTAATACTTAATTTTTTTAAATATAAAACTAATAGTAAACGGAATAAAACACTGGGGTCTTATTAAAATTTAATGTATAATATTTAAATACATCTGGAATAATTATAAAATAATTTAATGAAAAGAATAAGAATAATTTAAACAAAACAATAGCATTTAATTTAATGACATCACTTTTTTTAAGAGTTAATAATAACAACATTTTTGAATTGATAAGTCTTTTGATAGCTGTCATCATCTTCGACGTCGTTGAACACCGAGAAAGGAATAATATGAATGGGTTTACTTAGGCCGGATATGTGCGCTTGGAGTAGGCTCTCATGAGTGCATTTTGGAATGGAATGTTTAGAGTTCGAACCTGGTCACTGCTTAATACTTACATACATTCATACATTGTGGTTTAGGCGAGCTTCGGCCTTTACATTCAGGTTGACGGATGATACCTCCGTATCGCCAAACGCCTCGTAATTTTTAACCACGGTCAGGTGAAGAGATCATACCTGAGCTGGCATCCTTTTCCCCACATCTACTCCATACTAAAGGCGTGGACGTGGAGAAGAGTACTTTCGGAGAGTAATGCAAAGTAGTTACCAAAAATAATCAGTTTTTTGCAGCTTAGGCTATTATTCCCTACACAGCATATGAAAGAGACTCTTAAGCAAATTAAAGTTTAATATTACGTGTAATTAAAAATATAAAATACACGACACAGATTAATGTTCCGAACCCATGGAGCTCTTGGAACTCAGTGGGGATGAATGAGGATAACCCTCCCAGTCACTGCCAATCAGCAAAAGATGCTTCACGTTATTTATCTTAATGGGAAGTTGGCGCTGTTGAGCCACTAGAATTCTTTACTGCTTAATAGCGGTAGGTAGGTATTGAGTACCTGTTCTCTGCATACACATTTATCTGGGTGAGTGCTTGAGGATATTCCAAGTTTTTTCTCTTGCCACACGAGAATGTGACCCATTATGCAAGAAATGTCTTTCTAAAATGCATTACTGGAATAATATTTAAACGAACCGTGCAACAGATTCTATTCATTAAAGTATTCGGTATAGTGATCCGAAGCAGATGTTATGCACCTACTGAAATTACTTCTTGAAAATGTTCATATAGTTCTATGCATTACTATATGTGAATATGTTCCCTGTGTAGAAACTGGGGGTTTTGTGTTAGTCTGACCACTAAATCGGGACAAGTGCTTTGCACTCTAGAGATCGCAGATAAGAAAACAGTTATAGCTCCTGCTGAGTTTAATTTAGTTTATGTAGAAAAGTACTTTTGGGAATACAGCCCTTAATAAGAAATACAGCCCTAAAAAGTGCAACATCTTTTACAAAATGTTTTAACTAAAATTTAGAATTATTAAGTAAGCAAAGCTATATTTGTTTAGCTGAATAAAATCTTGTATTTTTTGCTTATAATTTCTTAGAAAAATTTCATGCAACTTATATTTTACACGTGTACGTCTGTTTTCCTATGCCCTAAGTTTCCAAAAAAGTCTTGTGCTATTTATTGTTCACAACAACAAAATTATTTATATTTGTGCCAAGGTCACTTTAAAAATAATTTATTTTTTAGATTCGTTTTGTTTTGCGGATTGGAAACACGAGGGAATCTTTAAGAAAAGGCTAAAATTGAGAAATCATCTTTTTCAAATTTTAAAACTAAAGCATCCGAAGGGATAAAAAAATATATACAGAATTTATGAATATTAAAATAATCTAATATGTAATATTTTTTTAATATATAGCGCATACTTATATTTAATTGCACTAGTCACATTTCCAAGTAACCGTATGAATATCCAAGAATACAATATTATATGCATGATAATATTTATTTTAGATTTTTTATGTTTCAGATTGCTGCTGGGATTTTGGAAATGAAGAGTGGGCCAGGTTCGAGTCTTCTTGCAGTCGCAGTTAAGACAATTGCGGCGTGAGTCAGCATTGTTGACTGTTTGTGGAGGAGGGGAGGGAGTGTGAAGGTAGAAGTAAGAGAGAAATGGCCTATGAACTACTTTCGACGTACGTTGGGGGAAGTGGAGCGCGCCCCACTTTCACTTCACCTCAATTCCCTCTCTCCTTCGCCCGCATTTCTTTTTTTCCATTTTTTTTTTTATCTTCATTTTTTTCCTTTCCTCTTATGTTGAGTCGCCTTTCAGAATAGTTTTACTTTCGTTTTCATTTCTGATATATTATTTTTTTTTCCCCCATTCAGAAACGAATTTGTCGCGTTCGTAATTTTCATTATAAATGTTTCTGTAATATTTAGAGGAAAAATTCGACTTTTATGCAAACGATTTCTTAGTAACAATTGGAAGAACAATTCAACTTATTACAAACGATATTTTAATTGATCATTGAAAATACCTGTTATTTTAAAATAATACCTTCTTTATAAAATAACTTCTCTTAAAAAGTGCTTTTTTATTTTTAAAATCCATTTTAAAATGTTGATTTCCAAATTGCGTTGTGTGATGCGTGATGAGGTGCACGCCAAAAATATTTAAAAGCTTAAGATTTACTAAATATGTGTTAAATATCGAACTTTCAATGTTCTTTTTTAGCGCTTATTAATTTATGAAGCAAAATAAATAATGGTTTCATGGTAAAAAAGAAAATACATGTATATTTGCAAGTAGAAAATTTTATACAATATACTTACAATATTTAAATATTTTCTATTTAGCGCAAATGAGTGCAATAACGTGAAATTGTAACTTTGAGTAATAAAATACTACAAAAGTTTTCTTATTTTACATCTGGCAGTGGAATAGCACTTCCAGTTAATGTGTTAAATACTTTAAACTATTGAAATTTAATTTCATATTATAAATATTTAAATATTGTGTTGCTAATTGAAAAAGTTTAATATTTTAATGATAAGTTATCTAAGTTAAAAAAAAAAAAAAAGGAATATAAAAAATAATTGTGAAAAAAGTGTTTCTACTACTCTGAGAAGAAATTTCTTTCTCAAAACCCTCATTCAAATTATTATATACTTTTAAAAGAATTATAAGAAAAAAAGAAAGATAATTTATATTAAAGATAGTTAATATATTAAGATAGAAAGATAATTTATATATTTTTTCTATGAATTAGATTACAATAAACTATATTTGGAATATTAATTAATTTTTTCAGTAAATTAAAAGAAATAATAAACATGATTTTAACATTCTCTTATTTATGTATTTATACTAACAAAGTAAGTTATTTTTAAAATATTATTTTAAATGAGGAAATTAGAAAGAAACATTCAAAATAATATTTAAAAATTGTTTTTATTAAACAAAAATTAGAATAGTGTTTGGATTAATTTCGGGAATGTTTAAAGAAATAATCCGAGCAAAAATATTATTATTAGAATTTAACTCTTAGAGAGTATTTTTTCAAATAAATATTATTATAATGTTTAAACAGTTTATTGCTTTTGTTGTTACTTTTACTACTTTATTTTTTTTATTTATACAGTAAGCAAAATAAAACGAATTATGAGTTTTGTATTAAATTATGGCTTGCCGGGGAAGTTTTAATTTTATTCAATATTTGTCATTTTCGATGAAAAATATCATTCGAAATTAATACGGACATCCACAAAAAATTCAACTAAAATTGAAGAATTTCAAAGAAAAGTCAATAAATAATCTATTATTCATTATTTGACTTACTTAAGAATAAATCCTTTCAAATTCCAATTTCCTTTTTATTCTCGTTTTCCTATTCTAAATAATTAGTCTAATGTTGCTGGGTGGTCTTAATTCGGATACCATTTTAAAATTTGTGTCTCCAATCTATAACAAAACTGTCATATCACATCTACTGTATTTAATTTTAGTTCATTAAACAAAAATTGTGATTTCTCGTAAATAAAGAAATAAATTCAAAGCAGAATTACTATCGAAACTTGAGTGTAATGTTTACATTAGAAATTAGTAATCTCATTTTTGAAAGTTTACTCAAAATAATAAAAATAAACCAGATTATCTTTCATTTGATAAGAATTGGGTAGCTCAGTTAGACTTTGAAAATATTTAATTTATTTTTTATAAATATTGATTCAATATCTGAGTTCAAGCTAATGCAAACAAACGGAATAACAAATGATTAAAAATACTCAAATCTATCAAATAAATTTGTCAACAGTTTTTTTCTACTATTTACTATTACACATTCTTAAATATGTTATTGTGATTTAAATATAGTATTAGTATTCGATTCTGTTACATGTTTTGTAAAATATTAGTATGTTTGTTATTATACATGTGGCATTTAAAATATCGAGTTATAAAATGTTTGATCAAAAATTTTGTTGTTCTACTTTTTTTAGAACCATTTTCAAAATTCAATAAATTTCTATTTTAAAGTCATGTACAATTTTCAATGTGATAATATTCAGTATGATATAGGAATAATACTAAATTTATTCTTAGCATTCTAAGCTAAGGATTTATTCTTAGCAACATGGAGCTCGCCTTAACTTCTCATTCTACGAACATCTATTTAAAAGAATAATATTGTTCGTTCTTGTTAAACGTTTTTCCGGGAATTTTTGCATTTCAAAATTGTATTTATTTAGCAATATTGTCAAGAAATAGAATTTTAAAATATATATATATATATATATATATATATATATATATA
>JAPDSC010042304.1:25293-64809 GCA_026290005.1 Latrodectus geometricus
TTTTAAATATATATATATATATATATATATATATATATATATATATATATATATATATATATATATATATATGAAAATCTGATTCTTAAATGGCAACAGTTAAAAATTATCTGTGAAATTTTCGGTAGCCAAATGAAACATCGCCAATAAATCGAAGAATCTAATATTGTATATGTACCTTCTTCAAGAAAGAAAGAAAATATTTGACCTTGCTGTGAACTGCCTTTTCTTGAAGGCAAATGATCATGATGAGTTTATGCCATGATCTATTTTCATAATAATTCATAATGTTATTTTCATTTATTTAATAACTGTTGAGATTGTTATTTCAAGGTCTGCTTTGCTCGTTTTTAATCCTTAGATATATTTTATCTATTTAACAAATGTAATGGCATAATATTTTCAAAAGCAATAATAATTCCTTAAAGTTAGAGAGAATTCATTTCTTGAAATTTCAATTTCAGAATACGTGTTTTAATTGCAAGTGCTGTGTATTAATATTTCATAAGCTGATAAAATATTTTATTTTTTATTAAAGCACAAAAATGTGTGAAATTGTATAAATGTTGAAGCTTCATTAACAAATAGAATTCTATGTGTTTTCTGGGTTGTGGGAAACGAATTTACAAAACAGCATCCAAACACAAACTAACTCCAGGGAAATCTTTTTCTCTATTAAATACGTAGAATTTCCATCCACAAGTTCAAGAAAGACTCAAATATTTAAATCGAACCTTTCGAATTCAATACTAAATAATTGATAAAACTTCTCTATTTAAAATTCCAGAAAAAAATTTTTATATAAAAAATAGTTTCATTATATAAAACATAATGCCTATTGACCTAGAATTGTGTGTAAGCTTTAAGCTATTTCTATAGTCCACAATTTTAAATCAGTTTATTGATTTTATTTGCAATGATCGATAATAAATATAGTTTAAATCTCATAAAAACATTTTGAAGAGACCCAATAAACTACAACATTTTATCAGAATTCACAATGAATGTTCACACTTTTCGAGATGAAGCTATTAATTATATTCCATTCATTATTTATTCATTATATTCTTAGATAACTTATTAAGCATATTGTTAAGATATAGTGTTCGAGCGATTCTTAGAACTCGAAAGTTGCTCATAATTCGGGCATAAGGGGTGAAAATATTTTTTAACTCAACTTATAACTATAGGTTTTATGCTTAATAAGATAGTTTTAACTGTAGTTGTTATGCTTGATAATATTTTATATAAGTTTTAAATACTGTTTGTTAAAAAATTTTTACTTGCTTTTAAGTTCTATAAATATTTTGAATTATTTCAAATAAATTCTATTAATCTCTCCATGGCTTGATTCAATTTATTCTGCATTTAAATAATTCTATCTTAACATTATAAAACTTTTCAATTTCTTTTTATTTTCCTTGCAATACAGAAAAAATCGTAGAAATTTTAAACAGATGTATATTCACAAAAATATTAAAAATTCTATTTTTGAAGAAATATGGATTTCCTTCTATCATTCCCTACAAAATACAACGAGAACAATCTTTCTTTAAAACACTATTTAATATTATTTTCATACGGTTATAGTTAATGAATCTTTTTAATTAAAAGATCTGTATTTGAAAGAATTGATTTATTTATTAAAACATATTCGTTATGACTTGTATAAGTAGTCAAGAATTCATAATAAAAATTGCAGATGAATAATGACGTGTCAGTGATAAAGCTCAAATAGTAATGCTCCTTAACAATAAAATAAGTTGTACAATTTGAATTTTGAAGTATTCCCATACTAAGATAGCAAGAATTAATCGCTTGGAACAAAAAAATTTTATCTCCCATAATTTAAGATGATATGCATTTTAGTAAGAAACAACCTTGTTTAGCACTAGTTTGAAGTACCTTATGGAAAACCTGTTCATTTATTTTCTTTAAAGATTTCATAATCCATCCTTTTGGTTTATATTATGCCACAAAAATATGAAATTCTTTGCACCATAAAATATATAAGTGTTTCACGATATAATTCATCTTTTCCAGTGTAAAATAAATGCGTATTTATTTATTATTTCAGAAAATAACGATCTTTACTCTATTAAAATAAGACGAACAAAAAATATCAAAGAATCTTTCCTTTTGAAGTCCTTCATAACTTTGATAGTAAAGGTTCATGATACACATAACTCATTTTGAAGAGATCACAATAGCTATAGTGAAAAAGATGTTCTGATGCGTCGAAGGTGGTGAGTTCAATTCTGATACGTTGATTCAATTAAAAATCATTATAGTGATAGGAGATAACATTAGTTCTAATGACTAATCTATTTATTTCGATGATGTGGATTGGTGAGGTTGGTATTTTATTAATACCAACCTCGCCAATTAGTGTTTTTTATTGATATGTATCCAAAATGTTTGGTGAGATAATTAACCTTTTAAACTAAAATCATGATCTCACACAGCTAGAAGGAATACTAAATGATAAGAAAGGCAAATAGATATCGAAGATGAGATTTCTCCCGATGAACTGAGTCTATGTTAAGGTTCCTGAATGTCCAAGGAGTTTCTCGCTTATTGGAACTTTATATCTAAACCACATTAAAAATAATTCCAATAACATTTGTTTCTGGCCCATTTTTCACTTTAAGCCATAATATCTCTAAACTCAAGATTTTGTTTTCATTAGCTAATATTTTATATTTAATCTATTTTTATTTCGAACAGAAAATTATTTCGAATATCAGAAAAAAAGGAAAGTTAATTAGATAATAAAAATCAATGGATACTTCGTTTAACTTAAAAAATTGATTTTATAGATAGAGTAAACTCATACACATAACTGTTTCAAAATTAATTTTTTTCTGTAGAGATATCGTAATAATATGTTCCCCAAACTTTCAATGAAGTAATTAACTCAACATAGTGGCAAAATACTGAAGCATCTCTTGTTGCATCATCATTTTATTTACTTTTATTACAATTCTTTGTACAGCCCAGTCTAGAAATATAAGCAGAGCTGTGCTCACATTAAAAACCTTGATTCTATTTAGAATCACGAATTATTTTGTATAATTAATCGTACGATGAACTTGATGCAAGTAGATTCTTGATTATTATTTTATGAATAACATGAATAATATTGAATTTTTGTTTCTTTGTTCGTAAGTATCTTATCCATATGAATCAATTAGTTTTATTTAGTACGGCTTAGCCTGAAACACTCTTTCGATATTTATAAAATTATTGGAATTATGTTTCAACGAATTAAAAGTCATCTTTTCTTCCTTCGTATTCTTTACTCTTTCCTTTGCATCTCTACATTCAATTAAAGTTGACACACTTTTTCAAGGTTTTCGAACAACTTTTTTTGCCAACTCATCTCTCGTGTGATTCACTTTTAGCTCATGAAATGTGGGAAAACACATTCGCACGTTCTACACTAGAGATTTTGATTACACATTGAGCCATAGAATGATCCATTGCTCTTATAGACTACACCAGAGGAGTAGCGAACATAACTAGCGTCTGTGTAAAACTCCAATTTTGACACATTAGTAATATGATAAAAAAAAATTCTTAATAACAATAAAATACAAATAATGAAATAATGAAGTACCTACTTTAAAATAATTTAAAATATAGATGATTTTATAGACTCACATATTATATTTTTGAATTTGAGATTAAAAAAAATTCTGGTTAAAAAAATTAAAACTAGAACTGGATTTGGAAATGTTTAGGAATAATCGGACTGGTGATTTAGAATTTGTTAAAAATTATTTATTTTACATATTAATATAATTGCTTTAAAAAACACACAATTTTTAAGCAATGGAAGATGTTAATGTATAACAGATGTAACTGAAAATATACTCATTAACAAACATAAGAATCTGATATATTAATCATTCTGCTTACATTTTTTGCCTATGATGGAGCAAATTAATCAATTACTTCAGTGTCTATCACTTCGATTTTCCTTGTTTTAAACCTAAGAATTCTAATTCATTTAGCCTATTTTATCCCATGGTTTAACATGTCAATATTAATTGAACGAAAGTTCACAACTAGCAAATGATACGGAAACAGTAAGGATAATTTGAAGTGCAATTCTCATATTTGGAAAATATCTTCACCATACAACAATTTTCAGGTAAATAACTTCAATAGTTTGATGCTTAATTTCTTTAAAACAAATTTATCTACTTAAATATTTGTTTCAATAAAATCAAATATTTTTCAATCGAAGTAAAAAAACTTTTAATTTTAATTTTTCTAAAAGTAACACAATATTATTTTTACAAGCTTTCCCCCGATTCAAATTATTGCCAAGAATTATACTATTGGTCCCTGTCCAATTAAATCACATGAGCAAGAAATGACCATTCAGCAAAAACCAAAATAGAAATTACAGGTAAGAAAATGAATTTAACATTCATAGCTCATGATTTTTCTTAATCAGTTACTTTATTAATGAAAATTTTCTACTTATATTTAATGTAACTAATTCTTAAGATTTTGGAATATATTTCTATATTAAAGTTTGAGCTTGTTTTTTTTCCTGAATTATTTGCGCATTGTTTTACACGATGGTAGTAAGATGGCAGTTGTATGGTTAGCTCTTGTTCAATAGTTCATGGCTTGGAATCCCACCTCGGGCTTGGCTATGTGCAATGTTTGGAATTCGCTTTGAGCTGTAGGTGCAGGTCTAATTAGTTCTCGTGTACGAAAATAATCTTTGAGCGATAAACAACAGTTAGAATAGAGATCACGCCATATTTCGTTATGTTCCTCTATTATGTTTAATAAAAGCATATTTTTACTTGAAAGAATGATTTCTTCAAGCTAAAATATGCTTATATTACACGAAAAGAAATAAATAATAAAGAAATAATTATCAAGAAACATTTTATGAGTGTACTCAAGCACATAAAAAAATATTCCTTATAGCGGTATTTTAAAGTTCGAAAAATTATTTTTCATTATAAAGTGTTTATATAAAGACATTAAAATAGTACACACAAGTCAAATAAAAATAATTTTGGAAAACACTTAAACTTTAAACTTGATTTAAAAGTTCAAAGCTCTATACAGGTATGTTAATAAATATTATATTGGTTAAAATTCTGTATTAAATAAATAGAAGTAAAGAATACGCGGTAGACAGAAAATAAAATTTAATCGTTAATTTTTTAGTGTCAAAACTCAATATTTTGAAAAGTTAATAGAATTTTCCGACAAAGTCTACAGTTTTTTTTTTCTCCCTACAAAACTATTTTATTTGCTTGAAAGCGAAAATTTGTGAGAGTTAAACTAGTGATATTTAGGAAATAATAGTGTACTAACCATGTCAACGATAACAAGAAAAAGGAAACTAAATTTATGTTTTTTTCCTGGAATTCGGAGATAATTACTTTTGGTTTCCCACAGCTGTATCCCAATTCGATTCCAGAAAGACACTTCTCTTCCCTTGAAATTGCAGAGTTTTTTTTTTGAAAATTTTCTTCTTTCCTCCCTTGGCGGTCAGTTTGCTGCTGGTCCTTTGGACAAAGGGCACTGTTAATGAGAAATATTTCAGAGACAGCTTTCTCACGACTAAACGCGATTCTACTTCGGGGTACAGCAAAATTTGAGATAAAAACGCTGACCCCTTTCTTATTTTGAGTAGATGCACAGAAATTTTCTGGAGAAGTTTTCTTAAATCTCAATTATGTTTCTATTACACTTCTTGATATTAAAAGTAAATCTGATTTTCCGGATGCTAACAACTCATTTAAAAGATTTTTAGGAAATAAAATTGACATTTGTTAAAGTTATTTGTTAAATTTTGATTTTTTCCGTGTCTTATCTTTTGCTTTTGAAGGGATTCAAGTATAATTAATTTAATAAATAAGTAAAAAAAATTTAAAGCTGAAATCATTAGAATTTCTTTATGCAACCATAATTAGTTTTCTTTTAAATGAAGGATTCCAAAGTTTTGACTCACTACAATCCAGATTTAGGTTGATGAAGGCTTAAATATCGAATATAATTATGTATTTAAATAACTTGTACCTGTATGTATTCATTTTTTCTATGATGGTATTGAACATGTACTACAAGGTTCTTTAAGAAATGAATAATCTAGATGTTTATCAAATGGATAAATCCTGAGATATAGCTTACTAATCTGACGAAATTCATGATACTAATATTCTATTCTCATATTTTTATATTGTCTAGTAAAAATTGCAGTAAATAAAATGTGATGTAACTTATATATTCATAATAATAGTAATTATAAAAATAATTTATTAAGGAATCAAGGTTATAAAATATTTTCATTTTATTCGAAACGAAATTTTTAATAGATTATAGGCGTTTGCTATTGATTAATAAATATGCAAATTTTAAGAGACTAAAGAAAAATATTTGTTTGTGTTTCAATTATATTCTGATAGGTTTTCACTAATGACATTTCGGTTTTATGAAACTTCCTATTTTGGGAACGATATTTTTATGTTATTTTAGTTATGAAATAAGATTGAAGTTTCATACTTTTTATTTATAAAAGAAAATATGAAATATTAATTTTTTATCCATAAACCATATAATTATTTATCTATAAATGAAGTTATACAAATAAGGTAAATAATTTGATAAATAACTTTAAACTAAATGTAAAGATCCAAAGCATGAAAATAGAACTGACCAGTATAATATTTGAAAATTTTTATCGGAAGAAAAGATATTTTCATCATTTACTCATGCATAAAATTTGTAGTACAAACTAATGATATAGCACCACAAATCTTGATCGATCTATAAAATAAAGTCACGGTTATTGAAAACTCAATTAAAAGAACACAATTTTCTAAAGTAACTAAATTATGTAAACTTATTAATATGGAAAAATATAAAAGTAAAATTTTCGTTATTGCAAGCTCCTTGATCTGTTCTCCCTCACACATCTACCTCTCGTTCTTTAACAAATATACTTTTCCTCATCTACGTTAGAATCTCGAGACGCTTATCGGTTTATTTCGCAATATATATATGAAACAATAATTATTAAATTTAAGAAATGTTTTCCCGAATAAAATTTAAATTTGGATCAAAATAAAATTAAATTTTTCTAGGCTTTGTTTGTTTTAGCTGTTCATCGCCCCTTTCCAAGCTTGCATCTCTTCATTACGTCACTGAACTACACTGAGCTAATTGTGTGCGTCAAATCTCTTGTTGAAGCTATTATTAGGATATAAATCTCAAAACCCTTTAACCATATTTTAACTTGCTGATAAATATTGATGTTTCTCTGATTTTCCTAGAAGAATTTTTCGTAAATATGAGATTTTTTAAAGTATTTCCAATTCTCTCGTGTTGCTAAAATTGTACTTGATTTTTAGTATTGCTAATAATGAATGGAATTGGCAAAAAAACTTTAAAAAACTTTAAAAAAATCAATATTGTGAAATGAACCAAATATTCCTTTAGAACTTCGATAAGCACGATGTTTTTTCGGCCGATGCATAAATATTTTTCAATTGCTTTTGGCGGGTTGAAAACATTGTACTCCTGAGATATATATTTTTCCATTAAAGCATCCTTAATATGTAGCTCTTTATGGGAGTCAAATAAGTGATTACCTTATTTAACCGTGAGTAGATTTTAAATTTTAAAATGACCTTTAAAACGAATTTAGGAAAAAAGTTGTATTTTATAATACAGTCTTGTGATGTATATTTCATTAATGATTCTTTGTTCTCATCCGACGCAATGCTCTAAACAGCTTACTTTGCTTAATAGCAAATACAGCATTGATAAAAGGAAATTAAATTCAACAAAGCTGTTGATTCACTACGTTGCTCAAGAGATTATTCGTTCTGTGTGTTGGTAGGTTGTAATGTGAAGCCCCCAAGAATGGTGTATTGGGTCTGAAGATGTTTAAATAACCTATATTGTGATGTTATATATCTTTCCAACTTCACTTTTTAGTGATATGCAGGACATAGCTGTTCAGAAGCATATAGGAGTGAATCTACGTTACAAAAAACTCACACCAGGATTTTCACGTCAAGCTCAAATTTTTCCATTGTAAAGTTGTTTTCCGAATATACCATCTATTGACGATGTGTCAGATTAACTCCTTCTAGATGTTTCTTTGCTATGCTTTTATTCAATGTAGCTGAGGATTTGTCTGGTACAAAACATACAATGTCTATTCTGTTTAAAGCCAAGCCATGAAGCAGTTCAATTTGTTTTTAGAAAATATTGTCTATGTATGTTTATTCGTAGAAAACAATATCTAGTTATTCCCTCTGATTGCCTAATTTTTCCATTTTCGAATCAATTGTAGCTTTATCTGCACTAAATTTAATCTGATGTTTCTTCCTTGGTGCGCTGAATTATTTCCTGGAGCATATAAACAAGAGATAAATTGTCCATATAAACATTCGAGTAGTTAATGCATTATTCAGTCCAACTATTTTATTAATTCTTTATTAACAGTAAAGTTTAAAAATCATTTGACTTTTTGATTTCATGAAACATGACAGTCAGGTTCAATGCAATAGGTATGTTTCTCAAAAAAATTAATAATAAATAAATGTAATTCAATATCAATAATAACACAATGCACTAATAAGAAATAATTTCAATTAAATGGAGCTTCATTTACAACTTTTGAAATTAAACTGTAAATTACTTATAGGAATTGTATTGGTTATTTGAAGAATTTATGGACTTCCTACTTATTTGATTATTCGATTACGCTTTCTTGAACAAATATTTTATGCATTTTTTTAATTAGTAGTTCCAAGTAATGATGATCTTGTTTGATTAATTTTAAGCATGCAAACACTTTAATTCTTAACTATCAAAAATTTTATGTTCAGTTTAACAAATATTTAACTTTGATGACAACATCTTTTATGGTTCCAAATCATTTATAATTTTCTTTCATATTATTTCGATTCTTACCCATTTCTTTAAATGAGTTTATTCTATTTCTTGCAAATTATCAACCTGCTTGATGAACTAATTCCTGTTCTAATGTAAAATTCCTAGAACAAGAAATATTTCTGTTTTCATTCCCGAAATGATTGCAATAATATGAGGAATCGATTTCTGAATTTAAGCGTAATCTTATCTTCTAAAAATCTGTACTTTTGGGCTTAGGCACATTTGTTCAAATTCACTGCATTTGTCTTGATATACCTTCTGAAATAAACATGTTTTGGGTTTCAACAACATCGTGAAAATAAAATTAGTGCTTTGCTCACAACCTTCTTTGATGGCCCCTCGAGACGTGGAAGGATTCCATGTAGTTGGGAAATGAGGAAAACTTTAATGGCATCTTTCTTTATAGGGAAAATACTTCTTAAATAAAAGGCAAAAAAAGGTAGTTTCTTAACAGAGAAAGTCCTATGCAAAGCTTTTGAAGTTTAATAAAATCTGATACAACAAAATTCACACTACAACGAAAATATTTCCAATCATAATATTGTGATATAATGTATTCAATCAGATATTCCACAGTAAGAAAGTGTCAATGTAAAGAACAAGTTTTACTAATTGTTTTATTAAATTCCTTTCAAGGAAATTTTATTTGACTTACAAACATTTAAAAAACATTCCTCTAATTTTCTTCTTTTTTTGCATATATTAAATGAATTAATCTTTCTTTACATATCATATATGAGCTATATTAAAATAAAATTATTCTTACAAATGAAACTAGTTAGTCATTGTTTTTGTAAATATAAAATTGAAAATATTCCTCCAACTAACTGCTATTTAAGAATTAAAGATACTGTTATAAGAAAATAAATTGATGATACATAATTTTTCTCTTTTCCATGCATTTTTAAGGAAGATTTAAGATGAAAATAAGCTTTTTGATCATTCGGGGAGAATTTAAATCATAAATGCATAAAATTTACAAAAATTTAATTTCATGTGTCATTCATATACATTATGTTAAAATCAATATCTGATAATAAATAAAGAATCATACATCTAGATTTATCTAGATTATTTTTTCAAAAAAATATAATCTAGATGAAAAACTAAGGACACACAATTGGAAAATTTCCTCTTTTGCTTAATTTTAATTTATTTTACACCTTTCGTCAATAAGTCTGACTTAACGGTGCCATTTTATAAAGCTATGGAAACACCAAAAAAATTTATTTCTCAAAAATCATTTAGCTAACAGAATCATTTTCTGAAGCAACATTGAATTGAATAAATAGAACTAAAAAAAGCTCATTTATTTTCCTTTGATTGTGTACTTCATCATATGGAACTTACTCAAGTAACATACCTCTGAAGAATTGAGGAATGTAATTATTTTTTAGTAAAAACTACTGAAACTACTGTTGTTGGAATATTTAGTTGACGTATGACTTATAGATGCTTTGAATTTTCAAGGAATTATTACACAGGAAACAAGAAATAATTAAATTTTATTGCTTTTTATTGTCAAAAAAACAAGTGACTTTTATGGACCTTGTAAAAGGAATCAAAACGTGACTCTAGAGTAAAAATGTGTTTTAATGAGTAACGTGGTTTCACTTAACTCAAAGCAATTCTGTGCATTCAAGTCACGAGAAGCCAAGGAAATTAGAAAAGAGGAATTATTGTTTTGTCTCCCATTTTTAAAGAAGAGAAGTTTATAACTTCTGGACTATTTCTGGTGGATGATAATTGGTAACTACTGCATTTGCTTGGAATGTTCATACCTTGCATCAAGAAGTCAATGATTTCGTGACAAGAAAAGATTCAACTCATCTAAAACGATGAATCTTGGATATATTAAGCCTAAAATATATGAGGTAGATGTTATATACTTCTTATCTTTCAAAACAAAATTAAGAAATGGTTCATCTCCTTTCCAACATGATAATTTAACCATTTATAAGACAAATATCTGCCTAATAACTTCGGCCAGATTCCAAGAGTTCGATGAGGTTTGTCTGGAATGAGTTAGAGTATACAATTAATCGCTAACCATATTAAGCTGTTCGCACTGTTATTCTGAAAATAGGCTGAAAGTGTCTGAAATCATCATTCAGAGCAGTTATGAGTATGACATCTGCAACAGCTGATTTTCAAATTCCCCTGTTGACATACTTTGAAATATTCTACCAAAAATAAAATTTCAGTAGAAGTCAGCACGCAAATTCTTAAAATTGAAATTGTGAAATAGAGCAATTAAAAAAAATATTTTTATGTTTAACGTAATTAATTAATATCAGCAGTAAGTCTATTTAATTTTCTTTAAAAAAAGTTCAGAAATTTAACATGTATTTGAATTAATAAAGGGAATTGAATATTAATCGAGATTCATTTATTGTATTATTCATGATATTACTTTTAATTCAATTAATTTAACATTAATTAAAATATTGAAAAAGGAATTTTATTATTAAACAATAACATTATTCATTGAATGTTAACATTTTCTAATTAACACCTTGCATGTGTTATCTGAAGTTAAAATTTCCACTTAATTTATTAAAATGAACCACATATTTTTGTAATAAAATCTTCGCCATATATTGCATGGAAATATTTGTAATAAATCTACTAAAGTTTGTAAGTGATTGATGTCTGAAATTGTCGAAAATTCTTTAAGTAAACTTTTGATTACTCAAGTATATTAATACTGGGAAATTGATTTTTCATAAAAAAAATTATATTTGGTGTTAAATTTTGTCTACCAAACATATATATTCTCAGTGAAATAATATATTTTCTATAAATTCCATTTTTAATTTTTAAAAACAAACACAGTATTTTTAAAAAGAGCATCCTTTTTATTTTTTGTTATTTGAAATAACTATTAAATTCTTAGTTTTAATATTCAGCAAAATGTTTCGATTTTTAATGGCATCATTCATGGATACTCCAATAAAAATGCATTTTATAATTCTCACTTTTTATGATTTATTAAGGATAATATTTTAAATTTACATAAAAAATACATATTTTTGTTAAAAAGATTTTTATTTTGGTAATAAAAAGAAACTATAACTATTACATGACGAAAAATAAGAGCCTTTTATCTTAACAGAAAATCATCAAAGTTAAGAATTTTAATTTATAATGATTATTATTAAAAATAAATTTATATGTGTTCTTTTGACATGAGAATTTCAATTTTTCATTAATATTCCTTGCTGATTACATAAGGTTTTAGATTCCAAAGTGTTTTATTTGTGTCATCCTCTTTAAAAATATCAAACTTAATTATCTTCTTATCATCATCGTTAATAGAATAAAAACACAATTTATCTCTTAAATTTTATTAGATAGGATACAACAAAATGAATAAATGATATTTCCATTTGTAAGAGGATTTCATAAAGTGAATGACATGTATTTTTTTATTGATCAATTAAAATAACTTTTTTTTTTGCAAGTTTATCTGAAATTTCTTAAGGTTATTATGATATAACATTATATTATGATTATTTTTTAATTTCTTGAAGTTATTATAGTATGATACATGGAAAGAAAATAAATCATTTCCGCATATAAAAAAACATATTTTTACGAAATTAAGAAAAAATATTTTTGTTTCTTTTTTCCATTATTAACATCAAAAGCTGTACTGTTCATAAAAGAAGATTCATTTTCTATTTTTTAAATCGCTTAAGGTATATATATATATATATATATATACTCTCCGAGCTATGATTGAAATAAATAAGTAGTGGAATAATTATTGAAAGATTAGACTTCAATATATGCAGAGAAATATGTATTTTCTGATTAAAAGTGCCTTAATTTAACACAAATATTGCAAATTGACAACCATAAATTATAATCTAATAAATGCATGATAATTTTTATTTTAAAAGCTTTTACCTCGCTTATGAAGTTTAGGATGTTAATTTCGCAAAAAAAGAAGGAACAAAGACAATGTAAAATATTAATTTAGTATCATGTGTTAACTATATAACCATTATTTTATTAACATTTATAAAATTGAATTTTTTTAAGATTGAAGCACTGACGATTTCTCTCCAAATATTTAAAATATTCTCATGATATGCAGTTTAATTAAATGATACTTTTCCAGAGGTATCATGCATAAAGAAAGACATTAAATATTTATTCTGACATATCAGATATTCTAATTTTTTCATGAAGAAACATCAATGTAAAAAAGTCGAACACTGATTTCAAGTAATTATTTTTTTTGATTCCTCAAATAGATAATATTATAATTTCGAGGAATTTTACACTTTCTATATAATTTTGAAATATAAATGTTACTATTTGAAATTCCATGGTTTTCCACCTAGATCCCAATCTCACTTGTAAGTCAAATTGAAACTTTTCTTTCACATGATGGAATAATTTTTGAGAGAGTTTTAGAAATTTCTGAACTATATACATATGACAAAATTCCGAGAAACTCTTGTTTTATACAAGTCCGATAGTCTAGGGAAGAAGAATTATTCATTTACTTTTCAGACGCTATTTCCTAAAATATTTATTATGCCTTCTACGCATAAAGTAGTAAAATTTTATCACAAATATCAACTGTCTCTCACTCAGTAGTAGTTTATAAAACATCCACAAACAGATAAATATTCACGCAAACTTTATTTCAAATGTAGCTAATATTGAGCAATGTTCTTGAGTTCTCATTGGAAATTTATTTTCTAAAATAAAGAAATATTTTTTGCAAATATCTTACATCTATAACATATGATGTTCGATTTTCGTTATAATATATTTTTAAAGATTAATTTTTCTTAGTTAAATCAATTCGTGACAGATATATGAATTTCAGTTATCTTGATTACGTTTAACTTTCTTCATTCATATTAAATGTTTTGTGAAAATCTTGAATTTCACTTTTCGGTATAAATGTGAGTAATTTCAGTTGATTCATTCATAGACTTTTTCTGTTTTTCTAAAATCTTCTCATGAATAGACAATTAAGATTCCTTATTGCCAACGTTAAACGTTCTTTAACACAAACTCGTGTTGACAAGGCAGGTAAGTAGATATTGCCAAAAAGTCCAGAAGTGGATGAGCTGCTCCAATCTTGTCTCATGTCGACAAAGAATATTAATTCAATGAATGTGATTTAATTATGTATATGTGATTAGACATCAACTTTTCAATGATTGCTATAAAATTCCCTTCATTCCCTTTAGGGATTAAAAAATAGAAAATGTTCGAGAATGTCATAGAAAAACTCTGTTGAATTTTATAGGCCACTTTTCTATGAGGCCTTTTAGGGATTAAACCTGAATGCACAATCTTCGAGGATCTCATTTGTTCAATATTGCAAGTCCCAATTTATTCTAGTTTTATAAATTCAAGTTTTAGAAAAAAAGTGTAAGAAGCCCCTCAAAAATAATATTTCTGCTATAAATAGATATTTAACACGAGTGTTACCATCATGATTTTGATGCAGATAATTTAAGATCACTTGCTTCCTTTAGAGACTCATCTCTTCAGTGGGTCGATAAAAGTGGGTACCAAGCATGCTTGGGAACTGACATTGAGGGTTTCGCAACCTCAGAGTCCTTCGTCAAGAAAGCAGATATGAGCACTGTAGATTTTAATCTCCTGATGGGCTGTCAAAGAGTTTAGTTTAGTTGTTTGCTTTATATAGATTTCAACAGTAGTTTTATATATTTCTGTCATACAATATTAATTATTTTTTGCGTCATATCATAAAGCCTTACTCTTTCAGCAAGAAAAGAAGTCTCAAAAATTTGCATATTACAGAGATTTTGATACAAATTACCTTTTGCTGGCAAATAACCCATCAAGGACAGGTTTGTGTCTAAGCAAACTAAAATCCAGACTAAAACAAATCGTGATTTTTTGACAAAATTACCCAAAAAACCAATTTATAGTTAAATAATTCGTTTATTAATACAGACGCTTTGTTTAGAAAGTTGCCTTCATATATACAATTATTATATTAAAATTTATATTTTATCATCCTTAAAAAGAAATGAATTTAAGATGTCTCTTTATTTGGCACTTTTGGGATTGTTTTGAGCTGTATCACATAAAATAGGATACAACAGTTACATTATTGTTATACCCTATTTCAATACCCTTATTCATAACTAGTTTATAAATCAATGAAATTTAGGGTTGATTATAATTAATCATTTTTAAAGGTGTTTATTAAATTATTCTTGCTGTGTTTTAAGTGGATCTGATAATATTTTTGTCGAATATGACTTAAAATGTAACCTGATAATTTAATGAAAGTCTAATCATAAACAAATCGTAAATAAGTGAATAATGTACCTTTAAACTAGATTATTACATAATAAGCAAAATAACTTACTGTATTTTAATAAGCAAAATAACATACTGTAAAATTTATTAAAGTGAAATTGGACTATATAAATTGGACTATTATATAACGCATTTAAAAAAAGTTTGTGAGGGTGCATACTTAACATTTATAGCTGAGTATGAATACATACACATACTTAGTTTCAATCTTGCATCGGCTGTATACTTAAGAAACTTCTAATCTGACAAAAGAAGAGCTTTGAAAATCTGTTTGATAGACACAATTTGAATTAAATAAGTTTTCGATGACACGCCATGATTTTTAATAATAATGCAATCATAATTCGCAAAGTTGGTTATTATAGAGAAGATACAAAAATTTAGATAATCTTAAAGTACTATTTTTGAATTTAATTACGATAGTTAATTCTAGAAAGCAGGTTATTTAAGTAGAAGACATCATAGAAAGATATTTAAAGTAGGATATTATTTTATTAAATTATATTGATTTATCTCTCTTACCTCCTCTAACGAGGTATTTTACAAAAGTAGCTTATTTACATGAGCTTTTCCTCTAAGCTGAATAGTTGATGTTTTGACTCTCAATTCAATAGCTCGTAGGTTCGAGTCCAACTGTGGACAAATGCGTATAAAGTGGCTCGAAATATGAAGATTGTCCGTTCAAATTAGTTCTCGTGTACAAGAAGAGATTGTAAAGCAAGAAGTCAAACATTTTTCCGCAATATATTTTCGGAATACAAATTTATTCTGTTCTTTTAATATAAAATAATATGTGTGACATTTTATTTAAATATTTTAATGAATTTTTAGATCAATAATATATATATATATATTTATATATAAATAATTTATTCTTACAAATAATTTAATATCCATTTCCATGATTTAACTCCTATTTCCGAGAATTATATTTTTAGTGACTAATCAATATTTCACTGTTAAACAAAAATATTGAAATTGAATTGTTTGAACGTTTACACATAAGTTCGGAAACATTGATCACTATAATGAAAACTCGATAATTGATTCCTGTAATAATGCAATTTTGTGGTGCTCATTTTATTTACTTTCTTACGCAATTCCAATGCGTTTCAAAACTTCATTACGAAGAACTGTCTGCTTCTGCATTATTTAATATATTTTAATAATAGTTTTATGAATAATTTGGAAATATTATTAATTTTAACTTATTTTTATGTTCAAATAATGTTGAAAACTACAAAGTATGAAAAGAGAAAGTAAGCCACTCTACGATTATGGCAATTTTTTATTTCATTAAAATTTTAAATATTAAAATTTTATTAGTTTTTAACTAACCTAAAAATAATTGTATGGTTTAGTTTATCGTTCATTTGTAGTAGAATCTGTTGCGAGGTATTTTCTAGAATTATAAAGTGTAGTTAAGTTTAACTTACTTTCTAATTCTAGATCTTAATATATAAAGTTTTCACACTTTTGAGAATTCTCGAGTGGAAAGCGTGAAATAATATGGTGGTGATAATATGTGACAGCTAATTTCACTTAAACAATTTTTTCAAAACTCTTTACTTTATTTTTGTTAAAAAAACGTAAATATTTGTTGATTTAAATCTTACTTGTAGAAAATGTTTTTTCAAATGATTATTTTTTTTTGTGAAATAATTATTTTATACTTTTAGAACTAAAAATATATTGATATATGCTAGTTTTGTAAGATGCTTCAATATTTCAAATAGTTATAAGGTAAGCTTAAATGATTAAATTACTTTCATAAAATACAAACAACCTTCTGTGTTAAAATAGTTTCTTCATATAATTTTTAATTAAAGTTTACAAAAAGGTTTTGTGTGTGATTTTAGTTTATAAAACACTTTGAACAATTTTTATTTAAAAAAATTAATTCCTTAAAAGTACCTCACTGTAGAGCCATGAAAAAACAGAAAAAATAATGTATCAAAAATAAAATTATTAAAAGATGCAATTAAGAAATAATAATTTCCATTCAAATTTAAAGTATTGCTCTCATCTGAAGTACGATCAAAATAATGTAATTCATCATCCTAAGTGGAATAAAAATGTCGTGTTCATTGGGAATTGAAAGGAAAAAAGAATCATAACGTTTGAAGTTTTTATTAAATCAGATTGATCAAAGCATTAAGAACATGATGGAAAAGCTGAGTTTTAAAATAATATGAGATTTTCTTTCGATGTGGATAGAAAACCATTGTGCTATTTAAACTAGGAAATGTTTAAAACGAAGAGGAAAATGCATAGAATTGTTATCCTAACACGGTTCATATTTATTGTTCTGTATCCAAAATTGAATTTAATATTTAAATATATTTCATTACAATAAATCTTATTAGTTATATAACTTAATGAACAAACCAAAGAGTGTATTATAGCTAAAATCTCCACACATTCTACAACGTTTCTTATTACTATAAGGAAAAATTGCAATATTTTCTTTTGAGGAAAGGGATTTATTTTTCCAAGAAGTCATTCCTGAAAAATAAGAAAATACAATTATTTTAAATAGAAAACTTGCACTACAACTCAAACTGATATACAAAATTGTGGAATTCTGTTTCAGATCATCCAAATTCTTGGTAAAGGCGAGCAAACTGTATAATGTTAAAAAGGGGGGGGGGTAAAGATCTCGTGGAATAACGGGATGCAAATGCCTTAACAAATCCAATCCAAAGTATTATACCCATAACATTTTTTTCCAAAATATTATGGGTATTACAGTTCTAATTGAGCTTTCAGGAAAGATCATTACTTCTAGATATAAAAAATTAATTATCAAATAAAATTAATTAATTGAAAATTAATAATTAATTTCGTAAATGTATAAACAAGAGGTATCTTCTTTTATTTTGTGACAGTGATTTAAAAAATGGAAAAAGAGTTTTTTGGGAGTAAAAATATTAAAATAAATGAAAACTCTGATAAAAAAAAATTATCAAAATACATTATTTTCATTATTATTTCCAAATAAAACATGTGTCAATTAAAAAAAGCCATGAATGATAAACATGACTGAAATGATATAACATAAGAAGGTAAATGGGCAAACAATTAATTCTTACTTATAAATGACATTCAATTGTAATTGACTTCTTTGTTAATGTATGGAATTCTATTTGTTGTTAACGTGTAAAATTAGGTACCAATAAACCAATTACTTTTTAATAATTGTAAAACATTTATAATTGGAAATTAAGCATATGCTTGATAGTAACAAATTAAAAGTCATTACAATGATTTTCATGGGGAAATCTAAGATTCATCCTCGAAGCATAAAGAGAAAATTATTTATTAAGCTTTGATAAAAAAAATTAAAGCAGACTACTTCCTGCAAAAAAAGAGACATTTAGCAAGCGCTTCTTTAGAAATCTAACGGAGACACCCTATTAAGCGCTATTTAACGGAAAGTTGTTTAAAAATTTGCCAGAAAAGTGATTTGCGGAGAAGCGAAAGGGAAACCAGTTCGAGTGGGAATTTCTCTCGTCTTCCGAGGGGGCCTTCAATAGGAGACAAGGAAATAAACTGAAAAATTAAGAATTCCTCTTCGAACTTCCTGATTCGATTTTTGTCTTGAACTAGATATTATTTCCTCATCGCCCCCCTCTCGCTTTGACGAGAGCCTCGTTTCCCTCACGCGGCGTCGCTTTCGCTTGGGCAGAAAGTGGGACAAGAAATCCGATCATTTCACATTCTATTTAAAACACCGGAATTCTCAAATTTTTTAGGTGTATATATGTGCTTTAAACGCAGGCTGTCCTACAATGCTGTCTTCAAACGAAAACATGAAAGAATTAAAAAGAAAGAAATATTTATAGAGTGCATCAAGATGAAACTAATGAAAAATTTTCCTTTTTCATAAATTACTTTAGAAGGGTTTGTAACTCAACGGACACTTTTTGCATTCAAGAGATTATTGGCTCTTGTGCGCAAAAACAAAAAAAAAAAAAAAAAAAAAAAAACACCTACATTTTAAAGTGGATTTTGAATCACTGAGAATAACCACGTCCCAAGTGAGAATCGAGCCCAAGAACTATTTAAACAAAGCCCGAATGCAAATTATTCGGCTCATATATAGACGTATATTGAGAGTTGTAAGAGGAAATCGTATGATAATAAACTATATATATATATGTTATTATATGTAAATTTAGTTAGCTTTATATTCTATACATAGTAGCATAATAAATTGAAATGAAATGAAATAAATTCCTCTTTTGATTACAATTTATTTAATATAATATTAAATTAATGAATATTTCTTCACTTTACCCAAACACTGTAGTCAATTGCTGACATAAGAACTCAAGTATAGGGAATTTCTGAAATCTTTTTTCTACAGCCACATAGCATCTTTTAAGTAAGACACTTTCACAATTCGAAGTAAGAATAAATCTTCCAACCATAATGAGATTCACATCTATGTTAGTGGTAAGTAATTTCAACTACACTTTCAATAAAATTTTCCTTGGAAACCATATTTGCCTTTCTTTCACTGAATTGCAGACTGCTTCATCCTTTAAATTACTAAGTTCAAATTTTATATACATGTATGTAAGCATGCCATATATGTATTTGGGAGTTTGACACCACTGTAAACGACGTCTGGCGTCAATATCTATGACAAGTGGATTAGGAACTGCAGCCCTGTTATAAAAGTTTTGTTTATGAAGGTGTTTTCAAACTGCAATCACTGACACCAGAGAATTTAAATACTGATTGAGCTCTGCAATCACTTTTACTGCAGTTTTTCGCTTCTTAAACGTTATGATCTGCATCAGCATCTGTTTGTCTCTTTCTCTGAGCATCTTTTTCTCTCCTCCACTTTATTTTGTCACGCTTGTCTTGGTGCACTATGTGTATGTTGTTATGATTTTAGTCATCGTACTTCTGTACAACCTTAAAAATGTTTTGGTCACATTGGCTGCAGCTATGTAGGCTCTTACAATTTGGATTCTTTGAAAATAGGAAAAGTCCAATATTTTATTTTTTTGAAAAAAAATTCAAGATTTACAGAATTTTTAGAAAGCTTGGGTCTGGTGTCAATAGCCTGCGAAGCAAGTCTTAATTCTTCCATCTCAATTAGTTCCAAATAGAGAATAATTTCATTTGGACGCACTAGAATGTGCATTTGAACACAAACGGTCAATGAGAGTACAACATTTGATTTAGTAGGCTTTTCAAATTTTTAGAATCTAGAAATAATTCCTTGAGTTTCTATGCTGAAAAATCAATCAAAATCCGAGCATTTAGAATAAAATAAAAGAAAATCTGGAATGATTGAGATTTATACTATATTTT
Organism: Latrodectus geometricus; assembly: GCA_026290005.1. Lineage (NCBI taxonomy): Eukaryota > Metazoa > Arthropoda > Arachnida > Araneae > Theridiidae > Latrodectus > Latrodectus geometricus. The sequence continues at coordinate 45,889 of JAPDSC010042304.1, forward strand.
AAAGCTTAAGAGCTCCCAGAAATAATTCTTTTCTCCAAAATAAAAATTTGCAATTCGACGATGTTTAGTTTCCGCTTTTAGATATTTAGAATTAAACACTTGAAATTAAAGTTCTCTGCTTTTCAGTTTTGAGCATTATTCAAAAATAATTTTATTTAATTTTTCGATATACTTTAGTACGTCTTTAATTTTGAGGTCACTTTCAATATTCTTATTTCTTACAAAATAACAAGTAAAATTTTTAGTTTTTTATGTAAAAATCTCTACATTTTTAACTTTATGAGGGATAGACATCCAAATTAGTGCATCATAAGTAATCTGAGGTTTAATCATTAGTATACAAATGAGAGACTTTTATGATTAAATGGGTAGCTTCGGTCTGCTACCAATAGTGGGTTTCATAAGCTTTGGCTGCTTTTTGAATAACAATATTTCTGTAAGTATTCCATGTTAGCTTATTATTCAGTGTAAGTCCAAGTTTTTTTTATATTCTCAATCGTTGGAATAGTTTTGTCAAATAACAGAAGATTGTCACTTGATGTTGAACTTTTTCTTCTCTTGATGAAGAGTTGTTGAGATTTTTCAAAATTTATAATTATTCCCCAATTTGTGCGCCATTCTTCCCTTTTGTAATGTGTAAGTTCAATTTCATGTATCTTCGTATTTGAATTCATTGACCTTAATATCATCTGAATCGAAAGTAAAATGTATATTTTGATCATTTTACATATTAAAATCATGTGTACAAAATAGGTAAAATGAGACTCAATACACCTCCTTAAAAAAGGAGTGTTGCCAAAGTTTCATAATTTATAAAATATGTCTATTATTTACATAAGAATTGAAAAGCTATTTGTTGTTATTTTTTAATGGAAGAATATTATTCTACAAAGTCCACAAACGATTCTATTGATAAATTTAATAATATCATTTTGAAATGCAGATTTTTTTTAAATGCCTTTTCATTCCATTCAACTATTAAAATTGTGAAAAAAAAATTTATTTACTATTATTAGTATTGGGTTCCTTTTAGTTATCTATTATTGCATTATATAATTTTAATTGACTGATAAGTTTCAGTACTTCTATGTTATTAATATAATACATAATGATGTTTGTAGCTCTACAGATACATGTTTAGCTTCACTTAACAATTCTTTCGATTTGTTTAAAGTATCCTTCATTTGTATTAAAACGTTAAAATACATTAGTTCAAGATTTGAACTGAGTATAATATTGCTAAATAACTGATCTACTTTGTTTCAATATGAATGGTGCCATATAATTTAGGAAATTTGCTGCCACCTCAAAAATATTCAGGATAAATTCTTCTTTTGATGTTATTTATGGTTTCGAACATTGAAAGCTCATTTGATATATTTAAATGTCTCAAGACAGTAGTTTTGGGAATTGTGTGATCCCTTCTTATTTTTAAGTTAAACAGATGAAATATATTATAAACCTCATTAAATTGTAATTTTTTTTCGCCAAAGTGAGAGTGTATAAATGTAAGTTGATCTTATCCTTTACGATTTTTTTCACCATACTTCAATAAAACTACCACTTACTACCAGAACATATATATTTCTATTAATAAAGAAAATGATAGCGATTATGTTAATGCTTACGAAGCGAAATCAAATAAGTCACTTTTATTTAAACATGCCTCCATTATTTTGATAATCACATGTATATATATTCTTACATACATATGTGTGTGTTCAGGCATCTTTTTTAATATTTTTTTCTTCCTACTGAGAACTTTTTTAATGGTCACTATAAAATGTATTTAGTTTTATAAAATCACCACAGGGAAAGTATATTGCAGTTATATTGAATTTTCATAAAATGATTTAAATCAACTGAGATATAATATATCACAATTATTTGTTCTTTTAAGATAAAAATAAGAATTGTAGGGAAAAAGTTACGAGAGAGAGAGACAGATTTCACCATCTTTAAACTTCTCAGTTGTAAATCTGCCTTTAAAAAGAAAAAATAGTATATTTTTCAATTGCAATATAATGAAACTATTGTGAAGAAATGGTGAATTACATGAACCTTGATTTTGCAGTCATCACACTATTAGAAACATCACTTGACATTCATATCAGTCGTCTTTGTAATGATGATTCTGCATTAAGTTTCTCACTTGTACTACTCTTTACCAGTTATAACTTTTACATTGATCTATAGATTTTACTGAGTTCTGCGTCACCTGGGGTTGGTTTTATACAGTTCAGTATATATGCAAATGAAGCAGGTGCTAATATCTTTGAACTGTGATCAGAAAAAGAATTCCAAAATTCCTTCGATCCATTTTGTATAACAAACTTAACTCGATATTTTTATGATTGTGAAATTAAAAATACTTTACACTTCAAGATTCACCTACAAAACTTTACTAAAATTCCTTAATTGTTCTCTATTATGCTATTATCTATGAATAGATGAAAGAAGAACCAATGGAAATAAAACACTCGCAAATTTACCAAAAATAATTAGTTTTCCAAATTAAAGCACGAATACACACAAGTAATTCTTAACTGCGATTTGAACACTCTGAACTTTAAATTGTTTCATTCTTTCCATATGACTCATCAAATAGGTATTCTTTAAACTAAAAAAGAACAATTAAAAGTTATCACTTTAAGGGTATTTCTGAAGCCAAATATTTTACTAAAAACTGATTTAATTACAAGATTTTTTTTTTTTTAAGTTGCCGCAATACTAGAACAAATTAGTAATTTTCAGAGAGAAAATGTGAAATGAGCCTGTAATTCCATAATTATTGCCCGTAACTTTTAGGAATTTATGAGCAAACGAATTCCATGCATTTTGAAAAAATATTCAACTTTGAGAATATATTAATTTTTATGTATTACTAAATGACTTGCATAAATTCTTCAAAGAGATAATTATAAAACTGCTAACTAAATTCTAATATCATTCACTTCAAAAGATATGAAAGATGTAATGATTGCATAGAGTAATTATTATTAATATTTTAAAAGTTTTCTTCTAAGATAATTTTTGGGCAGAAAAGTTTTATTTGAAATATCCAAATATAAGGCAAAACATTACATTGTAACAATATTTAGTCTCTGATCAACATTAAAAACAAAATCTTCACAATAGAAACACTGATCAAATAATTCACAGGAATATTTAAGGGGGAAATATTTATGGTTCAACCCCACCTAAATATGATACGTGTAGTACATTGTGGATCTACCCCATATACAGTAAAGGAACATTTAAAATTTCTCATCATTTTCTCTATGGAAAAGGAAACTATACAATACTTTTATAAGTACTTTTACAATACTTTTATAAGTATTATGACTGTAAAATACTATCTAAATTTATACTGAAGGATTTCATATAAATGAAGTAAATATAATGCACAATTAAGGATTACTTAAAATTCTTTATAATAATACTAAAAACATTCACATAGTCAGGAAAAAATTGTTTTTGGAATCCTCAATTTTTGTTTATCGAATTTTTAGCGATTTTGATGTACAGACTCGGTGCTGTTTAATTAAGCATTTCATCTATGGAAGACTGTTACAGTGCTTTCTCTTAAGATACTGATTTCTATATGGAATATAAAAGACATCATTTACTGTTAGCTTAATTTCGATAAAATGTGGACCATTATTTTACCTGTTGATTTTTCAGTTATTTATTTAAAGTGAAAAACCTCCAAATTCAATAATGTTTTAAAATAATACATAGATTTATTTTTTACGAAAAGCAGTAATAATAATTTAATATAATAAATGACACACCACATTATCAAAGTTAAAATTAAAAATTTAATTACTTAACAAATTGTATCAATATGCCTACTTCAAAAGATATTCGATTTTCTCCTCAAAAGAACTACTTAATTACGTTTATAGAATGTACATACATGCAATAAAAAAGCAGTGGGTACTAGGATTTTTAATGGGTTAAGTTCCACAGCATCGTTTCCAATTAATTGGAAACCAAGCTTAATTAATAAGGTTAACACATTCCTCCTCTCCACATTAGATAAAAAAAAATCATAGCCTATATGAATTTGGACCGAAAGTCAAATCAACACTTGAGTTTTCATCCTTACTTCCAGACCTAATGAAAAAGGATAAGTGATACAAATATTTAATGCGCACAGAAGCCATCTCTAATTGATCCAAAAAGATTCAATAATATTGATTTCTTACTGTTCTTTCAAAAGTACGAGCACTTCGAAATTATAAGCAGTACAGTTGGAGAATTAGTAATAATCCCAAGTCTTACTACCAGAAGGAAGTCATGATTTATTTAAATACCAAGTTTGAATTGATTATTAAATCGTAGCGGCTCTACAGAATTTTGAATAAAACGAATTGATTCTTTAATCTTTGATAGCATAACTGATATTAGGGAAATGGATTGTTACCTCGTGTAATGGAACTATTTTAACACAAAAAAAGAACAAAAAGAAAAAAAAACTGTGAACTCCAACGATCATGAAGTGAAATATTAAAATGCAATGTTGTCGAGTCATATAGGTATCAATTTTCGCTTTCTGGTTCTTATAATTTTGTGACTGTTATGGTGTTGTTCTCTGCAAGAGATTTTGAAATAAATAATTTTCAGACTTTGCCCGAAAACAGAAAATAGAAAGCATTTTTTTTATTCTAATGATAGTTGTTCTATTAGGAAAAAATATCATTTAATCTTGAATAATTTATCAATTATCAAATCCTCAACGGTAAATATGAAAACATTTCTTTACTTTTAAATAAGAAATCGGTTTCCTTGCTTTTATTATTTGTACTAGTAGAGACTGGTGTTTACATAATAGTATTTTCTCAATTTTTCAAAGTATTTTCACCCCGAAAACTGAAATAATGTATCATAATCCTCAACGATATCACAGCTGAAATGATTAATTCTCTCTATATATAATTCATTGTTAATTTGCGTGTCACTAAGTAAGAATACTATTAAAAATTTTACTTTTATTTGTGGAAGTGAAAGTCACTTCCGTAAAACCAGAAGAATAAAGTTACTAAGTATTCACTCGGCAGGGGGTGGGGAAGTAAAGCGAACATAAATTTAGTGAACGAGAAGAAAGAGGGAAACAAAAGTGAATCGTGGCGGGAGGGGTGTGAAAGGCGGTGCTATCGATATTTTGTTTGAATATCGGTAGCCCACAAAAGCAGTGTTATGCATTGACTTCCGCTTCAGACAAAAGAGAAATAAGAGTGTTGCCTGCGACGCTTTTCTAATAGTTTGGGTTGGCAGACGAGACTGGGAATGGTTTCAACAGCTTCGAAAACGAGGTGCGTGTTTAATATTTTTCGTCTGGTTTTTTAAAAGACTGCTCTGCAGACGAAAAGGATTTCCCATTAAATTCGTCTGCGACACACGACGATGTGTTTATCAGCAGATGACAATTTTAACAACCTGTCTGGAAAGGGAAAAAGATACATTCTAAACCCGACAACCACTTTCTTTCCGCCCACAAGAAGGGGGGCGTAGAAAAATTTCTGAAAACCTAGTGCACTCATTTGAAATCTAAACAAGTATAAACACTTCCTTCATACTACAAAAGACGTTCTTGATACATATCGAATGCATGTCAGTGTTATGTGCGTTTTAATGTTTCTATTTCTGTGAATATGCTTTTGAAATATAAAATCATATCATCAATTTTAAAATGTTAGAGGTTTTTAATGAATTGAAACAGTAAAAAACGAATGAAATACAAATATAGAAATTTTTATTTAATTTTTGACAATCAATTTCGAGCACAACAAATGAATAATTTCCTCAATTCCTTAAAAATATTATAAACTCAAATATCATTTCAATTTAGGAAGAAGTAAAATTGCTATATCTTTTGGCATATATAAAATATAACCATGTAAATTATTTCTTTAAACTAAATAGAGATATTCTATTATTTTAACATTCGTTTTCAAATTATGAGAGTTTGATTTGAAAATTTACACGAAAAATTCAAACATAGTATTCTTTATTTGAAAATGATGCTAACAAAAATAAGAGGAATGGGTTGTTGGAGCTCCGTGGTTTGAGAACGTATTTACATTAATCAGTGATGTCCAAAGTGCTTCCTCTGATATAGTGTAGAAGTGGGGAAGAGGGTGCCAGCTCAGGTGTGACTTCGTCATTTGACCGTGGCTTGAAATTACGAAGTGTTTGGTGTTTGGCAAGTATTACAAAACCATTAGTCTTAAAGTATAGTCCAGGGCTCGTTTGCACAGCTATGTACGTATAATGTGTTATTTCAAGGAACAGTAACAGTTCACACCAAAACACAAATGTATATTCTTAATAACTTACCTTCTATTGCATCCTTTTGTTTAATAAGAAATTCTGTGATAATTTCCTATCCCTTCAATTGAAATTGGTTTTGAAGTATTACTTTTTGACAATAGATAGAACAAACAGAAAAATAAAATTATATATTATTGACATATCAAAAGAAATACGCGGAGATATATTTTAAATTACTTTTATAGTTTGAAATTTGCTAAAATTGTAAATTTGAAAAGTGCTGAAATATTTCCATCAGATGTTTCTTTTTTATCTTGAGCAATTATTATATTTATTTAAAATTGTCAAAAAGTATATTTTAAAATGGTTCTTTACTCGTATCTTCTGCAATATGGATAATCCGCATTTCTAAAATATTTAATTCCTAATCACTTTTCTATATAAAACTGTCAAAATTAGATTTGTTATGATGCTTTTTTTTTCCTTGGTCATCAAAAAGCTGGACACTTTATATAAATATGATTATAAAATGTGCTATAAGTTTGCAGAAATATGATAAATTAAATAAATTCAATCAAATGATTTATATAATTTGTGCTTTATGAATTTTTACTTAAAATATCGAGTAATTTTAATAATAATACACGAAATGCTAACTTTGGTAATGCATTATACTATATGATTAATAAGAGTGAATATCTGTTCTAAACTTAGTCATTTTAAGAGTTCCATTGTGAGAGTTATTAATCATTAATATACTGATCATTCGTTTAAAAAAAACGATTATTATAATTTCATAAAAATTAGAAGAGATGGGATTATATCTTTATAGAAAAAATTGAATCCTGTAATTAAGATAATTTCTATAAATATCAAATTCAAAATGTCTTATTTATGTTTCCATTCCATTCCATTAATAGGTATTAGTATAATACCAATTAATATTACCTAAAGTAAATTTTTAAAGAAGAATCGTGTTCCTTTCTTTTTGTTAATATAATAAATATTGAGTTAGTAAAATCTAAACAATAATGGATGACCGAATTTCAGATGACTAAGGAATTAAGGTGATTATGTTGAAGTTTGACCTGTGTATAAAATAAAGTCTCAATCCAACATATGTCTTAACATTTCTTAATGTTATCGCTATGTAAAATGATAATATTCCCCTTCAGAAATTGAGCACTTTAACATTAAATGCCAACCTTAATATAATCATTGAATACTGCAGTTAAAGGAAATAGGAACTGTACCTAACTGAATGACACAGTAAATTCTGTTAACATTTTGATGCCAGTTATCTCATTTTCGAGTTTTTGACGAAGAGTAGTATATGAAGAATTTACTTTTGAACACTGATTAACAGAAAAATTCATAGCGAAATATAATATAAATTACTTTTGCAGTATTCTGGTAACCATAAAAATTGTGATTCAAAATGTTTATGCACTTGTCCCATTGATTAAAAACTTCAATATTAGAATATTAAGTTTAATGAACTAATTTCTTTACTTTCTGAGTGTCATTCCGAATATAGCATAGTCATTCCGAATATGTATGACTATGACATGATGATATATCTTAATATTTACAGATGACAGAGAGAAAACATGATGAAAAATACACTGTATTTCAAAATTAAGGTTTGAAAAAGATTGTTCCATGAAGTTAGGTATACAAAATTTGCTCATTTTGTCTAGTTTAGTTAAAAAAAATTAAATGAAACAAAAAGCATATGATTCGAAATGAAGAAATAAATTTTATGTATTGAATACCTTAGTGCATAAATAAGATTTGTTTCAGCTCATTATTTTATTCTCTTGTACACCACACCGAGTTCTTAAGTAATTTTTTATCAATTGGTCAAATTCGAACTAAAAGATTAAAAATGAATAATACCAACTTTTAGATATGGAGTAACAAATACGTCGTTCAGAGGCTTGAAGCAATCCAATTGCAACTTTATATATGTAGACATCTCTTTCTGTTTAGGGCAATAGTTTAAAGAAACCTGATATATAAAAGAAAACACCTGGACAATATCTTCCAAATAAGTATGTAATACCTTGCTGTAATGGAACATATCATATGAAAGATTGGTATTTGTCCTTAACAGCAAGGAATACCATACATGCTGAATTCAATGTCTGACCATTAAAGCTATGGACATTTGGTGGTCTGGGAGGCATCTTGTTTAATGTCTTCATGTCTATGCAAGAGCCACTGTAACCGATGTGAGGTTCAGGAATGATATCGTAGATTCTGTATTCCCTTTTTAAAGAGTTCATTTGACATTGATTTCCTTTTAATATACGTCCACATGCGTTCATACATAACTCACCTGATTTGCAATTTTTACGAAAAGTATGAATACTTTTCCATATGCTTTGGATATCAAGATCTCCAGTTATCAACTGTATAAAGCATGTCTGAGAGGCTCTGGAGAGAGTACTTGCAACTCACCATTCTCTGTTGAGAACCATCCGGAGCCTGAAAATATCATCAAATAGATAACAGTTGTTATAAATGTCATGAGCAACAATATTTCTTGTAGAAAATAACGTTGTGAGGCCTTTATAAAATGAAACAATTTCCTTTGATCGATTTTGTGAAATTGTTTCACATTGATGATTGTTATATTTGATAATGCTAATATGTGTTAGAACTTTTGATTGATTGTCATTATTAATCTAATTTCAAACCAAAGTTCATCGAAATTTTCTCAGAAAATAATCACCCAAATCTGAAAATTCCCTTAATATTAAACATCAGAATACTTATCATCAGGAGTTAGCAAGTACATTTCTATAAAGGGAAACAGTTATAGAGCTTTTCTAAAGGGAAAATGTTGGTACGAGATTTAACAAGATAATACCGATTCCCCCCCCCCAAGTCTTTTGTAACAATCCAATCCAGTACTTTTATGAGGATAATAAAGGTTTTATTATATAAATAGAGATAATAACCAAAAAATAAAATGCACACTGAAATAATGAAATAATGATGAAGATCTTGCTTATAATTCAGGAAAAATTTATTTCAATAATTATTATTTGTCATTTAACATTGATCTTCTTGTTTATTTGGAGAAGATTATAATATATATTTTAAAAAAAAGGAGTTTTAAAACTGTGCTAGAAGGGGAATATCACTAAACATTCAAGCGTTTCCTCTAAACTAAAGCGTATTAGATGGCTCTGTAAGAAAATAGTATTCATTTATGACATATTGATAATAAGCCTTAAAGCATTTGGTTTCTTTTATGTCAATGAAAGGGAAAAAAAGCTGATTGTTTATTAATATCATTTAAAGGATACATAATGGAGTATTTGGACAATTTGGGTAAAATCATTTGTTACACAGACATGAAAATTTTTAAACTTCAGTCAAATAGGATAAATAGGTAAAAAAATTTTGATTTATTCGAATAGGTAAAAAACTTCTGTAAATGAGAATTATCTTTGTAGTTTTCACTTTTTCTTGATTTATAGATTTGATTTTAAATTTGATTTTACATTTGTAAAGCATGATAGATTTTAAAAATTCTTTTCCATATCTAACACGCTTTACAAATGCTTTGTTTAATAAAGCATTTGTAATTTCACAGTAGATTTACGACATTTTTTAGGTAAAATTTGCTTCAAATAACTCTTCCCTTTTTTAAAAAATTATAAATAAAGATTAATTTATCTTACATTTTTATATCTACAATAAAATTCACTCTTAATTTTCAATGTGGTTTCATAAAAATTGTGTGTTTGAAATTCATTTCAAAAAATTTACCCGCGAAATAGTCAGAAAGTAAACACAATTTATAACAATTTAAGTTTGTTTTTTAATTCTTTGTCATAAAAATTATTTCCAATCGTTCTTATAAAACGCACAAATTCGTGGCTCTTTATTGAATGTCGAGACATGTGTTGACTGTATAAAGAAATTTGCAAGCAGCTGTGGTAATTTTTAACTTAGATATACTGGCAAGAACCGGTGTCAGCCTACTATGTAAGTCGTAGCATGGTTTTCAATGTAACTTTATCAGATAGCTAAATGTTTACTTTTGATAGGTGTAAACAATGGAAATTTTTCAGGTATCTACTTTTAAATTACAAAATAAACAATTTACAGCTGAATCTTTTTTATTAGTTTATTGTTTTAGTGAAATAAAGTAAACGTAATTTGTGGTAGCTAATACAAATAAAAAGACTATTTAAAAGGAAAAGTATTGTGCTCTTAATACTCAGAATTAAGAGCTTTTTTATTCTTTTTTACTCTTCAAATAATTTCACTTCACTTCATTTTTAACACACTTTTTTTTTAACCAAATTATTTTTCTTCAAAATGTAAATTTTTTATTAAGTGCGTGATAAATATTTAATATTAAATTTATATTGGAATGAAAATTGATTCTTTGAAATTTTTTGTTTCATGTAAATATTTAACAAATTACAATAATATTTTCAAGTTGAAAAATTTAATTATGTGTGCAATATAAATATTTAATATAAAATATTATTACCTATTCCAGTGGCATCTGGAATTCATCACTCGCATTTCAGTATCAAATTTATAAAGAAAGAAATTTTAATATTTTTACTAGGTACATAGATATCTCTCTTTAAGACCATCAACGCGTATATTTACTTAGCTCTGATTCATCAGCGATACTAAATTATCTTATCTGATAGATACAGAACCGAATTTATTCTTAAATCTTATCTAAAAATTCGAATTTGTCAGAAATTTGAATTTTTAGCGGCAACAATCAATGTTCATTTAATAAAACAAAGGCAGAGAGTCATCAGATCTAATATCCTAGTTTTATAATGATTTCCGTCGTACAAATAAAAGGATGAAGAACGTTGGAAAAATTTTAAAAAGTTTAATTTTAATACATTTTTTACTACTCAATTTCGAGATTATATCATTTTCAAAATTTTCTCTTAACACCTACGTGTTAAAAGTAATGAAAAATGTAAAATTAATCACTAAACATGGGAGGAACTCTAAGGAATTCTGATTCACTCTCAAAATTAATTTTACTTATAATAAATAAAATGAGGATCAATAACTATAATACGTTTGGTACTAAATCCGAAAAAAAAATCATTTGTAAAAATATAAAGTAACGGTATATCAAGTGTATTAGATTTTAAGTCTTCAAGCTAAGGAAGAATTGATCACGAATTCAACAAAGCCAAAGGGACAAACCAATGATAATTCTAAGGAAAAACTGGCTTTTCTAATCACCTTAGGTGAAAAGCACAATTTCCGCTACTTATTGATCTGTTATTTTCGATTAATAGACAAAATGTACAGGAATTTACTATCGAACCATACATCTCCAATTAACTAGTATTCTAACTATTTCCTCCTTCTGAGGAATATAATTAGAACATTTACTACGTAGGATATAGAAATAATTAACTTAATTGTTAATAAATGGTTTATTAAGGAAAGTAATAATAAAGATTCATTCCTGTAACCTTGATTTGTGGAAGAAGGTGAAAAATTAAGAAAAATGGGCTGTGTGTCCTATTCTAAATTTAGTAACATCACAAATGGGTAGTATTAAACTATTATTAATGTAGTATTAAACTATTAAATGTAAATGTTGACATATTGTCATACATCCCCGAAATACGGAGTATTTGCATTTGCATCCAAAAACGATTTATTCAAGTGGTAGGTCAATTAGGTCCAAATCAGTAAACTTTATTTAGGTAAGAAAAATTCTTCTCTTGAACAACAATATCTTGCCTTATATTATTTTGATGCATCTAGTATATTTTCATCTTTCGGATCAAACAATTTGGAACCTTGAATAAAGTTTTCCGAGATGTTCTGCACTAAGTTAAAACTGTCAGTATTATCATAAAGACTCGTGATTTAAGAAAATAAAGTAGTTTCATACAAAATATTAATCTGGAAACTACAGAAGAAACCAAAACCTCCTAGCAATGCAAAAAAGAATAAAAGATTTCTTAGATCAATCAACATAGTTGAATAAGAAATGAATATCTGCAATATGCTTGCACTCAGGGCCGGCGCTAGGAGTGGGCAAGCCGGGCCCCTGCCCGGGGCGGCAACCTCAGAGGGCGGCAAATTGGCCCTAAAATTGAATTTCTCAAATTTTTAAACATTTTCTCTTTCTAAAATAATTGAGTTTTGACTCTTGATATACTAAAATTTTTTGTTTAAAATGAATGAAGTGAAATTAAAATGAATTTTATGCATTAAGATATTTGGAATCAAACCCCTAACACCCTGTATGTATACAGGGTGTTTTTTAAACATATAGCAAAAATTTATTTATTTTTTTTTGGTTCTACTTTAAGTTCTCTTTCTATTGGAGGTTTTAAAGATTGGAAGCACCTCGCTAAGATTTTATATCAACATGAAACCTCTAAAAAACATATCGAAAGTCAAAAGTTTTGGATTGAATTAAGTCAAAGAATACAGTACTCTAAAACGTTTGACACTCATTCACAAAAACTTATTACAGCAGAAATAAATTATTGGGGCGAGGTGCTTCTACGAATTGTTTCAACAATAAAAATGCCTGCTCAAAATTGCTTAGCCCTCCGAGGTACAAGTGACAAACTTTTCGATTTCGGTAACGGTAATTTTTTACAAATTATTCCATTACTTGCTCAGTTTGATCCAGTAATGGAAGAGCATATCCGCAGAGTGCATAAAAAAGAAGAAGCTAAAGTGTACTATCTCGGAAAAGAAATTCAAAATAAATTGATTATTCTTTTAGCTGAAAATATAACATCTCATATTATTACTGATATTAAAAACGCTAAATATTATTCAATAATTCTAGATTGCACTCCTGATATCAACAAGATCGAGCAAGATATTTCGACTATGAGGCAAAAGATTATCCAATAGAAGATCCTACTTTGAAATATAAGGCAGAATTTTATTTTTTTACATTAGATAAAGCTATCAATGCACTCGAATCCATGTTTCATTTGATCAGTACCCACAGCAACTATTTCCAATTTTTTTACAATATTTCTGATTTAAAAGATATTCCTCAAAACGACACATAAAGTAATGTAAGGATTTAGAAACAGTGTTGACTGAAGGGAATTCATCCGATATAAACGCGCTTGACTTGGCAGACGAGATAGTAGCTGTTTTGGCTTTGCTAAACAAAAAAGAAAGTCCAGTTGAGATTTTAAAATTCATATCGAACATGGATTTTGCTCCCAATCTTGGTATAGTTTTAAGAATATTGCTGGCTCTTCCAATAAGTGTGGCAAGTGGAGAAAGGAGTTTCTCCAAATTAAAATTAATTAAAAAATTTTTACGCTCCACAGCTACTTAACAACAATTGCCGTCGAACATGACCTGGCTGAAAAAATTAATGTTAAAGAAATTATAAAACAATTTTCAGAATTAAAAGAGAGAAAAAAAACACTTTTAATTTCAACTCTCAGATTAAATGCATTTTTAATATGTAATATAGTTTTAATATTTAGTGGTTTTATAATTTGTTTTACTTTTTTTAAATATCTGTTCTGTATTTTATAATTATGCACCAGAAAGGACTCTTTCCTTTTTTTCTGCGCAACTCTAATTTTAATTTAGTGCCAAAAACATAAATAAATAAGTTAGTATTTTTTGCTAATCAAAACTTCAACATTGCTGATGATTGCAATTTTTTTACTCGTTTTATCTTACCATTATTTGTGGAAAGGGTTTAGGTTCTCTTTTAATTTTTGTTATAAATGGGCGGCATTTTACCTCATTGCCCGGGGCGGCGAAGCTGCTAGCGCCGGCCCTGCTTGCACTGATAAATGTTATAAAAAGTTAGAGAATCGTCCCATCGATTTAAAATAAAGAAAAAAATTGCAAAGTAGAGTAAAAATATTTTTAAATAACCAAAAGAAATACCCATTAATTTCAAATCTAATATTGCATATTTGGGGAATACAATATACTAAATGAAAATACTTTTTCTTACATACTTATGCATCTCGTATAGTTAATAGAGATGTTTCTTTAAGCAACATGGTGAAAATAATTTTTCCTATTCATTAACTTTCCATTCTAGAATCTGAAGGAAATTTGAAAATGGTATATCTCTGTCTATCTCAATTGATATTCTTGATAAAGTTTAGTGTTATCTCCATGGGGCATGTAAATTTACTATTCATACTGATCCTGGAGTTCCAGTTTGGCTTAAAAATAGGGAAGAATAACTATATTTTCTATTATTTCAATTCATTAAAATTAACCATGCTTGAATACGGAGTAAAATGACAATATAGAAACTAACGTACTTCTAGAAATTGAACAATACAAATTATTCAACATTATTTTTAAATGCCAAAAATAATTAAAGCTGACCAAAATACTTACAATATTTCGGAAAGTTCGCCAAATTAAGATTTCTAATTGCTTTCCTCTCTGTTTTAGAAATTTTCATTTCATGTGTATGTGTTATAAATAATTCTATAAACTAAATAATATTCATTAAGCATATTTTGCATTAGAATATTCTTGAATGCCACACTTTCATTACAGTCATAAGAACAAATAAAAACGGGGTTCTTTTTCTCGTAGGTTTTACCAAATGCTAACCAAATTTAATGTAATATTGAGATACCTTTTATGACTCAATAATAAAAGAGACCTAAAACCATTATTGAAATTTTACTTTCATTATTTAAGAGCATTTTGGCATAGTTAAATGTTTCTATATTGTTTACTCACACAATATCAATAATAAAGTCCAAATCTCTCACGACATATTCCTATTGTTTGCCCAATAAAAAATAGAGCTGGCCAGAACTGGAGAACGACATTAGTATCATCAAGTAACCAAAGTATACGATATTATTGGGAAATTATGTATTAATTTTTTTACAAATATAGAATGCCCCATGAAAAAAGTCAAAACAATCCTTATTAAGATGAAAAATCTCTTAGTAGCATTTATATATATATACATATAAGTTACTAAAAGGATATTATAGTTTATCCTCTAGAAAGTTTAAAAAATATATTGATATAAATAGATACATGCACATATATTAAAACAAGCAAAATATTTAATATCATTTATATCTGTGCAACTCTATAAGCTGTATGGCTTATCATTGTTCCTCCCATAATCGAATGGGTACCAAAGTTGTTTTCCAGTTCCATTTACGTCTTAGGTTCTTTGGAGAAGAAAATTGTCGGGGTTCCAGGTTTGGAGAAGAATGTTCCATAATTTCTGAATTTAATTATTGTTGAACAACGAATGTTCTATTTGAGAACATTCGTTTGTTGATAAGAGAGCATGAGTGTTTTCACGTTTTTACCCCATGAGACGTGATTACGATTCATAAACTAGAAAAAGTCTTCTGGATAAAAAAAATGGCCCGTAATTCCTCTCAAATAAACTTTGTACCAACTGTTATTTTGCCCATTATGAAGTGTTTAACTATACATATCATCACTAATGCTATTACTGCCTCAAAAACACTTGCTTAGTAACAGAAAAATTTAAATTTAAATTGTCGCGTTTTTTTCATGTCGATACTTTGTAGCTTACATAATTACTTTTTTCTAAAATACTAGAGAAAGGATTATTTTTATATTTTGCATGCTTTCATTTATTGTCTTAAGAAAAATAATTAATCGTAGATAAAATATAATAACAGAGGATTTATTTCATTAAAGTTTAAGATTGTATTTAATTAACAACATTACATTTATTCAATATTATAGACTTAACTAAATTAATGTAAAATGATCTATTTAATTAATATTTTATTTATTGATATACATAAATTATATAATTCCTTCAATTGCTTGCTAATTAATAACAATTATCAGGTTTAGTGATTTAATTTTACATTTTAAGCATAATATTGCCACCCACTCTATCTAGGGATCAGCGTGTCTGACTGTGGATAGAGAGAACCTGGGTTTGAATCCCGGATTAGGCATGGGTGTACTTTCTCTCTTTTCTGTCTTTGTCCTTTCCTTGTATAAATGAAGTATGAATGGTGGCATATCCTGTTAACGGGTACCTATGGCATGTGTGTACTGAGGATGTCGGACTCAACACCAAATTATGGTTCATTTGAAAAAGTGGAGTAGCTCACTAAATTGCCAGTCTGGCTGGTTTGGGCATGGATGTACTTTCTCTTTCATTCTTTTCCGTCTTTGTCCTTTCCTTGTATAAATGAAGTATGAATGGTGGCCTACCCTGTAAACGGGTACCTTTGGCATGTGTGTACTGAGGAAATCGAATTCAATTGAAAAAGTGGAGTAACTGACTAAATTGTCAGCACTCGACAAAAAATGGATCATATTTTTAGATGAATTACAATTAAATTACCATTTATTTGAATAACAGAAGAGAATAAAAGAAGATTTTTGTTTCTCTAGTAATGAGAGATTATATTTTAAAAATTACTATAACAAATTTTGTTCTTAAATTATTTTTTTCGAGTGCATGCTTAAGAGAAAAAAATTAAAATTAGGAAAATAAGTTCGAGAAGTTAAACAAACACTTTTTGCTGTAAAAATAAATATTATCACAAATTAATCATTTTATGAATGATTAATTTTAGTCCGCAATAATTCTTATATATTTTAATTAATTTCAATAAAGGTATATATTTTTATCTCTTTTTCCGGATTGAAGCCTCACTTCTTTGCTTTTTTTTATTTATAAAATGTTTATCACTTTTTTCCGAAGTAAAGGTACAACTTTTGCGAAGGAAATAAAATTTTCTTAGTGGAATAAAAAATAACGGTTTGTGAAAAAAAAATACCCGGAATGTTGCCATTTTTATTTCAAAAAAAGATTTCATTTGAAATTATACACAACTGAAATTTCCTTTAACATTCTGGCTATTTACACGAAATATTTTATCACTTCAAATTACTCTTTCATACTTTTACTCCAGAATGCTACTGGGCTATTTTTACTCAACTTGTTTATTTAACTCCCCAAATTTTTAAAGAAAGATTACGGAGCAATGACAATATCGTTTATTTTAAGCTGTTTACCATCTATTCTATTTGCTCCTACTTTATGGTCATGTCATTTTATTGACTTTATTTTACACACATTCAGGTATAGCTCTTCATCGGTTTATAGTTCATCGGTTTTATTCCCATCTCAGACATAATTATTTGCAATGATTTAGAATCCACTTCAAACAGTAAGTTGGATCACATTACCATTCGTGTGCAAAAAGTAATCCTACACACATTGGCCAATGAATTAAAAATCTTCGAGATTTCATTTCTTGAGATATGGAATTTTTCATGACGTGTGTTACATGTTGGTAGAATACTAGCATAAGTAAAGAGTAAGAATACATTTAAAGATGAATAAAGTTAAATGAGTAAAACAACAGATCTTTAGCCATTTGAAAAAGGGCATTTGTTGGTTTTCATTCATCGGGGCCTTCGATTTCAAAAACAGGAAATCTCACTGAGTTCTTAAAAGCAATTGTGTCAAAGATTTTCAAGAGTGGGAATCAGAATTCACAGTCTTTGTCTAGAAGACATAACTGTATCTCGAATACAATTTTCCAAGAACAAGATTCATGTGTCTCCCACGAATTGTGCATCAGAATAGGGTACTTAAATTTTGCATCTACAGTGCTTCAGATGAGAAAAAATGCCAATCACTCTTTCTAACAGATTTCAGCTCAAATCATGGGCAAAGAGTTGTTGAAGCTAAGAATTCACAGTAGGGAGCCTTTGAAAAAACCACTCATTTCTGCTCCAAATATGAACATTCGTTTGGGGTGTCAGAAAAGAAGACACTGGACATTAGAGGATTGAAATAAGTAATATAGTCGATTGAATCACACTATATAGAATACTCACATAGAAGAAGTTGAATTTGGCGAGAGCTCCACAAATCCATGAATTTATTTTGACTTACTCGCACTGTGCTAAAATCTGGTGGGAAAATTAAAATATGGTATATGTTCTGCTGACATGAAAAAGATACCCTAGTATTTCTCGATATCCTAGTATACCTACCTAGATATCTTAGTATATCTAGGTAAACAAACCGCTATGAGACACCTTGGTATACTGGCAGATCTGATTGCATTTTTACTTTGATGATGACAGATACTTCATGAACCATAATGCAACTGACAAAATACTGATCTACATATACAATTAAAAAATACTAATCTTGGTTTTCTAATTCATTGGCCAATATATCTCACTTGATAAGCAAACCAGTTAACAAAAAGTAAGATAAATTGGCTTAAACTTAACTCTTGGCACGACAGCCCATCGGAGGGAGGCAAGGCCTACAGTGCCCATATTTGTTTTCTTGACCCAGAGCTATGGGGTGAGAAGCATATGTCCAGGTTAGGCGGTCAGCCTAATGGGAAACTTTCAGTGTTTAGTTCCCAAGCAGACATGCTAAAATTTTCTAGCTTCTTCCTATATACATTGTAGCATGTTTTCTTCCATTATCAATCAACCATATTTTATACATAACTAGCTGTACCCGCCGGCGTTGCCCGTGCATTAAGAAAATGCAGATAAGTGAATAGCGCAGAAATATTAGTGTAGGACACGTAGACTGTCTCTCTCTCTTCCCCCCCCCCCCCACACACAACATTCCCCGTCGATAAAAAGGAACAATATATCCTAAAT
>JAPDSC010042304.1:69809-85410 GCA_026290005.1 Latrodectus geometricus
GAAAGTTTAAATAAAGATGGAGTTGCCATTAATTTGCGGGCGTTTTCAATGTCACTGAATGTATGTACAATTGTTGCTAGAGTGCGTACAAAAGATGCCCGCGCCGTACATGTACAGTGAAAAAGCGAAAATAGTTTCAAATTCCATTCACATTTTTCCAGATTTCGTCTCGAGATAAAGTTTTACGGAATTCCAATAAAGTTGCAATTCAGTATCTCTTCCTCGGATTCGGGAGAGAAACCGAACACAATCAATAACCTAATTATGGAACAGCTCGTTCTCTGCGGTGCAAATGAATCTGCACAACCCCCCTTCTTCTACCCCACCCCAGGAGAAAGAGAGAACCAAACGATACATGCGGTAGCGACGGCGGCGTGCGGGGATTCGCGACTTTGCATAGTAAACAGACAGGGAGGGATGGGCCGGGGAGGGGGAGTAGACGTCGCGAACGACCGAAAAACCAGACGATGTCTGATCATTGTCTAGCCTCCCCACGTGATTTCGTCTGCTAACGAGCCCCTCTCTCTCTGTACTTTCATCGCGGAAGGGTCCTCCCAAGACTAACGGCAAATGATTTTTAAAAAAAGAATCCTCACCAAAGGGTTGAGGCCTGACAGTGACCATGAGAAGGGATCAGGTGCACACAGCGTCGTAATTTCTGTGAAGAATCGTCTGCGCGCTTCGAATAGAAGAGAAGAGATGCTTGCCAAAAGGAAGGGAGCAGGCTGACGTCATGGCGACCCTGATTTCTATCCAACTGTTGTTTGCGGAAGTGGGAAAGCATTTCCGGCTGTGTTTTCAGGGTTGACTCTCCCCTGTCCCCACACTCGAAGGGCACTTTCTCTTTTTGAAAAGGGAATCTGGTTTTTCCCTCCTAATGTTTTGAGTAGTGTAATAAAATTTCCCCAACTTTAGTTTTATTATAAAGATGAATATAACTTGTTTAAATATACTGTTTTTAATGAGTATATTTATGCAAATTACTATGCCTACAATTTTTTATTTACAGTTTAAGCTGTTTGCCAGCTAAATAAATTGTTTCTTTTTATATTAAAGCAATTAATTCTAACGAGACATTAAGATAATTATTTTTTTTTCATTTTTACTGGAAAGATCTATATATGTAACAAATCTTACCGTACTTAAATAATATTCATTCCTATTATTTTTCAATTATTATCTAGATAAATGAAATTAGTGGGAATGAAAATTAAACTTAAAATTATATTTGTGATTGATACTCCAAATAAAAAAAAAAAAAGCTTTCACGTTATTATTCTTTTTGTCGAGTGTTAGCAATATGGGGTGAGTTGCTCTACTTTTTCAACTGAACCGTAATTTGGTGTGGAATCTGACTTCCGTAATACACACATGCCATAGGTAGCCGTTTATAGTGCATAGGCAACTATTCCTACAAGAAAAGGACAAAGACAGGTGAGAGAGAGAAAGTACATCCATGCCCGAACCGGTATTCGAACCCATGACCCCCCTCTCCACTGTCTGGTACTCCGACCCCTAGACCGAGTGGGTGGCATTATGATCTCTTAAATAATAGTTTAAGTATCACATTAAAACGCTTCCATTTATCCTTTTTTATATAAAAAGCAAAAGATTAATACATTTTCTATTCGCATTTAATATCCATTTTGGAAATATAATTTGTAATTATAATTAAATTTTCCTTTAGAAATAGACTTGATTTTCGATATTTTTATAAATTTACACTTTCTGTCTCACTAATCTAAAATAATTAAAAATCAAATTCCCCTTATTTTTTAAATAGTTTACTCATAGAACAAGGTTCTATAAAATGTTTATCCGGTTCTGTGGAGTTCTATTTATAATTTCAACATTCATTTCGAATACTGTGATATTCATTTGGGTATCACAAAAGTACATTAAATTGTATACATATTATAGATATATTAGGTAGGATGTAGTTTAAAGATTATTCAGCTTCATCGGATGAATGATCGCCATTCTTCGATGCAGATGATGAAATACTTTCGTAAAAATGTGTGTGATACTCGTTTCTGTCAGAACAACCATTGGATAAATAAGTTGGCAAAGGTTAATGCGAGGCTGATAATGAACTGATCTCCATTCATGCTTCGATGTTGTCTAATGTTTAATAACAGTTATGCAAACAAAAGCTATTGGAAGCTTTTTATTACATCGATACCTTATTGATACATATAATATTGTGCTTTTTTTTCATCGATAAGGGACAATATTCTTATATAGCAAGGAAGAAAGTTTGAAAAATTCTCAAGCACCTTTTCTGATAGACGTCCATGCAGATATTCAATGACCCTCTTCCATTGTACTATAGAAGAAAGGGAACTACTTTGATATACACCCGTAAATCGGAAATTTGGCGACTTTTTTTCTCGCCAAGATGGTTTCTTGCTAAATACAAATAATTAATAACAAAAAAACTTTAAAAAAAAAAAAAAAAGGTACAAAATAAAATAAAATACTGAATTTGACAACAGCAAAAACCTAAAAGCTGAAAAATTTAAATTGGCAACACCAAAATAAGAAACAGCAACCCTAAAAAATCCGTAGGGCGAGCCAGATTTGGCGCTTCATTTTTTTTTTGGGGGGGGGCATATCAATGTTGTTCCGAAGAAAGGATCAAATTAGAGGTTCTTTTACTTCTATGATAATTATCATGTAATCAAACTACGGAAAACTTCATTTACTACACTTTTCATGACATATAATACTCCCTTTAAGAGCTGAAAGCTATGGTAAGCCATTTTATATCATCCACAGCGTTTCTATCATCTTAAATGATTTATAATTGAAAGAATTCTTCTATTATAATGGAAAAAAACGAGAAAACTCTCAAGCACACGCTTCGACAGACATATATGAAGAAAAATCCCTTTCACCTCAATAGTGGCATGGATCGAACCAATAATCTTCCACTTTATAAACTGCAATTCTGCTACTGATTTATGTTGTACCCTAACCGTTAGCATTTAATTGTAAATAAATGAATTGATTATATGATAAAGATAAAAGACAATAGATATAACGCACTTGGTTTTAAAAGTGCAGGCTAATAAAATAAAAATAATTCGCTTTAAAAGTTCTGCCATTTAAGTCGAGTTAAATGCTTATATAGATATTTTAAAGACTGAAATTTTCTTTCGCGAACATAATTCGCCGTTTAAAAAAAATTTAATTTCCGTTCATTGCTTTCTGTTAAGAATTGTAAACATATTCTAAAAATGTCATTCTGACAACAAGCCGTGCGTCGTAGAATAAATATCTTCTTGAACTTTGAAAATTATTTGTAATTTAATTTTATTATTAAAAATAGTAGCACTTTTATAAATCTGAAACATAAATTTAGAAAATCACATTAAGTTTAGAAAAATTTTAAAATTACTATAAAATTTCGCTAAAATTTGTCACCACTATTAAAGTTGCTGTGAAGCACTTCAATGACTATTTAGAAATTATAGCAGGACTATTAAGAAAATCTCGATTTTTACAGCAAAATATCAAATTTGTCCATTTGATTCTTTCAAAAAGTCTTATGTAATATAAATTTCAAATTAAGTGACAGACTTGATGAGTTAACATTGTATACATATTATAAAATTTATAAATTAATGTACGAAAAACAGTTCGCTCAAACAAATAAAAGAAATCGGCATAGCCATCTCTATCGGAGGAGATTAGTAATAATGGAACAGAGAATGATTTTTCTGCAAATGCAAGAAAACATATTTTATCGCCATGCTCTTGCAGAAAATATCTTCTTGTCAAAATAACGAGGCAAGTGTTTTTACTCAATTCACAATTTCATTATGTTTTTGTTTTATTTTACACTAAAAATCTATACTGCACCCTAAAAATTTTAAGGTGAAAGGAAAGGACATGTCCTTTCACTCAAAAGATCATACTTCCTACAACACTCGGGAGTTTTTCTTAATATATTAAGCTTTAATATATAAAGATGTTTATATAGCTTCTTAATATGTTATAGCTTAATTCTAATTTATGAATAATCGTTTTCTTTCTAAGGAAAAATGTAATTTTCGAATATCCAAAGCATTTGTAAAAAATCTGAAGAAGTAAAATATTTATGTGTAAATTGAACAAAACCAATAACATTAATCTTAACTCTAATTTCTGTGATATATAACAAGTATATATGTATATTCTTGTTGCCTTTATATGTTGTTCCGATATATTTCTATTGAATTTCTTTAAGAAAATTCTAAAGCAATTTATAATAATGAAAATAGTTTTGAAAATCTTTCTTATTAATTTTTAAATTAATACTTATCAGAATTCAAAGAATGTAATCAATCCATCATAAACTCAGTTCAAATAAAAAATAATTTTTAAATTTAATTTTGAATATATTTAGAACGAAAAATGATAAATCTCTTGAAAGAGATATATCGCGTCATTTTTAATACATTATATAATCAATAAATTTTATTAAATGTAATTTAGAGCCCTTAGTTTTAATCAGTATCGCTTGACACTCCACAATATATTATTTACTTGCCTATTTTAAAACTATCACAGAGTACTTAGTGCTGAATTCAGTGTGTCAAAAGATAATTAAAACTAGCTCTAGATTTACTCAGATTCTTTGTAAACAGCTACATTTTGTAGATTGGAGTATTATTGCAAGATGCTAATACTCTTATTAAAATTAGAGGATTATAGTTGAGACCTTATTGCGAATAATGTTTATAATTATTAGGATACTTTCTTAATTTGAAAAATTGCTTCTACTTATAAAAACAACATTTAAATAAATATATGTACATCGTTATCCAACAGTTTAACATACATAAATTACATCTAGCATGATAGCAAATTCTGTAATAGTGTTCCAGATGATTACATCATAACTATATTTGTGTATTTTTGGTTCACCGACAGTTTATATTGTTACAGACTACGTGACAAGTAAACAATATTTGTCTTATTCTTTATAACTAGTGTAACTTCTGATTTACAGACTTGTTACGGATAAATGTATAAATCTGAAGTCCTCATGAGTATTTGCTTGCCTTTCATTGCTCATAACAGACAGATTTACCACGAGCCTGTAAGACCCAAGGGAAGTTTTGATTGGAAATTTCTATTTATTTGGCTGAATTCAGGATGCAATTTGTCTATCGTCTTGTAAAAGCGAAGTGAGCGACTTATAATTGTTGGTGCAATAATTTTGTAATTAGCACAATCGGAAATAGATGTCGCCCTCATGCAGTTTGAGATTGTTATTACTGAATAATCTTTATGTAGACACTAGACGATGTGTTTATTATAATTTCATGTAATGTTTCATGTTATATAATTAAACTTCAAAATAAATTTATACCAATTATCGTTATCATTTTCCAATTATTTATGAAAATATGACATTAAATATATTAATATAAGAAATAATTATTTCCACAAAGGGAATTTGAAAACAAACAAAATTTATAAAATTTTCTGTTCATTATTAATTAAAAATTTTATTTTTCATATAGGTTTATTAAATAAAATAATCAATAAAGCATCCAATATAAAAATTTCATAAAAATTATTGAAAAAATTACTAGCTGATATAATTTTTTAAATTGTTTCATTAATTCTTCTTTAATCGAAAACTTTAATTGTTTCTTAATCTTAAACATTAAAAAAGAAACAATCGTTTTCTTAATGTTACAAATTCTGGAAATAATCTAACAGTTTCAAGAGTTAAAAAAGCTTTGCGCATTAAAGTATTTCTAACAGGGAAGGTGTCATTTTTTACCTTTCAGCTGCTTTTTGAATCTCTATGAAGAACCGTGAACTTAAGTTACGGAATTCTCTCTCCAGTTTACTTATCGCTCATTGAAGTCAACAAAAACAGGAAGGCAAAAAGAAAGTATTTATATCCAGTTTAGTTTTTTACTAAGACAATTTTAATTAGTTAATTGATTGATGCACTCTGTTATAGACTTTTAACACATTATATTTATTTACTCGCCAGTGTATGTGTGACAATTTCATTTAAACTGATTTCTCAACGCCTATTCTAGTTTCGAACAACTAAATAAGTTTTATTTTGTTCATCGTTTCTTTATTCGATGCAAACCAAATAAATAAATAAATAAATGCATATCTTGCTTGTAATAACTCTTCAATTACAAAACATTAATTATGGTCAGAAATTATTTTAAATGAAAGCATCAAATTTTCCATACTTGAAAATGCCTTTTATTTAACTAAAAAATATAAACCAGTTGCGCAAATTTCTTAAAATTTTATTTTGAAAATAATATCATCTGAAAATTTATAGTTGTCAAAATGTTATGCTCACAAAATCAGAAGTCAAACAATATTGTCAAGAGAAAGAGAGAAAAAAGGTGACTATGGTAATTGGTAGTCCAAGATTGTAGATAAAATCTGGTTAACAATTCAACATTTCGTGAGTTCAATTCTAACTTATGGTTACGATCTTGGTGGTAAGGTTCGGAATTTAAATTTAATTATAGATCTTCGTCGAATCAGCCTTTGATTTCATAAGTGAGCCTAGAAAAAAAATAAAATAAAATAAAATAAAAATAAAAATAAAAAACCAGCTATTGGCAGGGTTATAGAAATTCTTTGACTATCATGAAAAAATTACTATTTTTAGTAATCCAAAATAGGGCCGAGAAATTTCGGAAAAAATTTGTCGAGAAGCAATTAGATTTGAATATTGCCTGGTTAAATATTTAAAAATATATAAGATCTAAAGATTGTTAGAGTTTTCTTTATTTTACATAAAACAAAAAGCATGCTTTATGTTCATGTTTCAGTCACTCGTCAACGATAAGGGTCTAACCCAGATCCAAACTTACTTTGGCAGAAGTTACTTTAAAATGAACCTTATGAACTACACTTTGATGTCAAAACTTCAAATTTACTATTGAATTTTTTCTCCAAAAAACTATATTATTTTTCATGATTATTTCAAAAAATTATACTATTTTAGAAGAAAATCTTTTGATTTTCAGTAACACCAAACAATTCTAAAACAAAAAATATTTAAAACATTTATAAAGAAAAGGTAATTTTTGTGTTTAAGGTAAAATTGTCTCAGTTTTTGAAATAGGAAAAAGAGCATTATGTAATAAAATCAAAATGTGTTTGTTCGCTTTTTAATTACGATCTCACTAATTTATTTTAGAAAACGCTATTTGTCTAAAATTCTCTTGTTTTCAGTTAACAGCAAATGATTAACATTTCGCTTCCCCAAAAAGAATAATTTGGATTTGTAATCGATTGTAAAATCATGGATGTTGATCGATATTGCATCTTGTTGATCAACTCAAAATACTTTCTTTAGCGTGTTTTTCCAAGATTTTATCCCAAATAACTGTTGATTGCCAAAAAATGGCATTATATAATGCTAGTTCCGAATAGAAATATTGTTCCAAAGAAAATTCTCGTGTTATTTTAGTTAATGGCGGCAAAGTGTGTATTGTTTTAATAAATAGGAGGAGTAATGAATGACGTATGAAAGTGTCGCACTTCCGTTTTTTGCGGAAGAACATCCGCCCCACTATCGCATGAATGAAATGGAACTCATTCAGAAAATTCGGAACTGTAAAATCCCAAATTGAAGTTCCTCATTGTACTTACTTTATGTTTGTTTCAGGGCGCCAAAACTTCCCTGAAACAAACGATTAAAAATATCTGCTTAAAGAAAACAGAAAATTTAGCTTATATTTGAATTCATCATAAACACCTTATTTTAAGCTAATGTTGAATGTAAATAAATAAATAATTAATCAATCCAAAGTAATTTGTTTACATACATTCATTTTCCTAATTAATTTATTCAAATAAACACTTTTCGATTCTTCCTGAGTGGGTTTTATAAATAATTAAAATCTATTAACTCAAAACACACACACAATTTACAATATAAATTAAAGCTAAAATTTTTTATGGGTGAGTAAACTTCATAAGCGGATTTGTTTTACTCACTTTCATGCGTTTGTTACTGACTGCCGTTTAGTCACCTAAATTTTTAAACACTGAATGAAATTGTAAACCTTTTTTACATTTTTGAGATCTGAGATTCAAAGAAACTAAAGTAAATTTTACAAGATCTGCACTCCTTACAGGTCTAAAATATCAATATTATTTTAAGAATTCATCGAGGTAGTTTATTAACTTAAATTTAAAGCATGAATTTCCTAAGACATTGTTCGATGATGTTCTAATGAAAACATAGGAGTCTTTGAAGTTCGATATATATAATTTTATAATTACGAAAATGGAATTTTTTATTGAAATTCGTTCTAAATTCAATCTTTTAAAACATTTTTAACGGATTCTTATATGATTACTCATAAATTAATACGGTCTTCCAATTATAAAAATTTGCTAATTCTTTGGATAGGAGTTTTAGAAAATTTAAATATAGTAAAGTTTTAAATGTGTGTCGTACGATTTAAAAATAGTGAACAATTACCTCATTGAAATATCAAATATTATAGACAGCTATTATTCTTTAAATAATGAATGAGCATTATAATGAGTATTTTTTTAATTGCTCTTAATGAATGATAAAATAATGTTTTACAAATGATATGAAACGAATGACTCACCGTACATTCTATCATTTTAAATGCTGTGAAACGTATTTTACCTTCCGATCGAGTCTTATTAATGAAAATCAAACTTAACGATAGATATAGCAAAAAGATAAGAGCCTCATTCTTTACTTTATCTTTATTTATAGAACTCTATACAGGCAGCTACCGATTATTTTTGCTGATAGAGTCAGGTGTAAAATAATGCATGATATTGGGATAAGTGAGAACGTTTTGAATGTAAATCTCTCTTCTGCTATATATTTTTATTGTTTTACTTTCATTTAAAAAAAAAGGTAATTGTAATTTTTTAATTCACATTTTAAGAAGTCACAAAAAATATTTAAATCACATGATGTAGACTATTAAAAAAGTTGATATATTAATAAAAAAATACAAATAAAAAATAGATGTTTCTTTTTTTTTTTTCTTTTTTTTTTTCAATTTTATCATGTATCAACGAAATTTTTTCTTTCCATTAGGGTCTAAATATTTTTCAAAATTTTCGTAAACATTAAGCAAGATATTATTACAAACTTTGCTCATAAAAAATAATCCGGCTTATTGATCTTAAAAGCACATCATACATTCTATAAATTGGATTACAAGTGGTAAAATAATCTCACAAATTTCCTCAGTTATTCTTTACAGAAATTTGATGATTTCGCCACAATATTCTTCACTATAATGCTTTGCAGCTAGCCAGTTTTTATTTGCTTAAAAATCACTAATATTTGAAAAAAAAGGAAGGGAAGGGAAAGCATTGTCACTCTTGATCAAGTAACAGCCTGTTGCTGTTCGACTGCTTCCAACGATATTAGATGTGTTCATTTTGGGTCCATCTAATATTTTATTTTATTCATCAATTTATTTTATAACATCTGGAAAAATGTTAAAAAAAATAAATTGAAATGCGTTTTTTACTAGTTTCTGTGCACCAAATCTAAAATAGAGGAGTTAATCATAGAATCCTAACATGTTTCACATAACAATATCATTTCTTTCTCTTTCCAGTAGGATATATATAAATATAACTAAACCCTGTAGCACGACAGCCCATATATAGGCCAAGGTTTACAGTACCCATATCTGTTTTCCTGAACTGGGATGCAAAACACGTGTCCTGGTTAGGTAGTCAGCCTAACACGAAACCCCTACTGTTTAGTTCCCAAGCATGTTTGGTACTCAGTATATCAATCCACTAAAGGGACGAAAGGCCTTGCCCAGTTTTGATCGAACCTTGAAGCTGTGTCTTGGGAATATATAATGCGTTATGCATGTGTAAAAATGATACATACAAAAGCAGCATTTTGGGATAATTTTTGAATGATTGTATAATTGTAACGATCTAATCTGATAATTTCCCATAGACATTACTTCGTAATTCTAATCTGAAGTGCAAGTGACAAAATCACCGTCTGAACTACTGCTGTTCACTATAAAATTCCAAAACATACCAGTTTTTAGTTGCGCCTATTAAACACATACAAACCCTAACAACATGGAAATCTTTTACTTTCTTTGGAATTCAATCAATTCTTGTAAAATAGTTCGGTTGCTGCAACTATGCCTTCACCAACTGGATTGCCCAAAGACATACGAAAGTTTATTTCACATGAAAGCCAAATTCTATCCATAACCAGATTTTTAATTTTTCTACTATTTATCAATAACTGATTCTCAGTAGACAGTTTACAAAAAGTTTATAATAGGATATTTTGCAACATCATGCCAACTATATTTAATGATAGATGTTTTATCGCCGTCGGAAATTCCGTATTTCTAAGAATGTAATCTTATAGAGAGGTACGTGGGAGAAGAGTTCAGTGAGGCTAGAGGATCCCAAGTGAATGGAGTGTCACGTGACTTTTCACTACTTCCGTTCGGCAATCGGCACAAATACATAGATGTGGTAACCACTTTCCAAAAATAAGCGTCAATGAACGAGAGAAGGAAGGAAGGAAGGCGGAATACCTGAGCAATGAAACTTCCCCAGGATCAAATCCAGTGACTATAATTAAACATCTTACATTTTCTCCGATACATAGCGATGTTAATTTCGATATTTTACTGAAAAATACCAAGAGAGTTTAAATCTACGTTAAGAGGAAAGTGAATGGACTACGTTCTAACAACTTGTTCTGAGTTTTGAGAAGCATTCCAGTGTTTTAGCTTAAGTACCACATTGCCGACAAAGCGTTATCGAAAGTTTTTACTGATTTCAGAACATCTTAAATCAATGTCAAGAAAATATATTTCACCCATTGTTTGTATGACTAGCAATGGGCGTTTGTATGATTAACACAGTTTTTTCTTACAATAACAGAAATGTTCATTTACTACGTTCTTCTTTTATTTCGAACATTCTATAAGTAATGTGTTTGTCAATTTTAATTATTGTTGATATTGTATTTAGCCAGTATGACTGTTTTATAATTGTTGACTAAACTTATTTTATTACATTTGATCTACCCATGTCTGATACACTATGCTCATCTATTTAGAAAAGTTCAGTATTCTTTAGTTTGAAGCATAACAATTACTTTTTTTTCTTATCTAATCCTTAACTCACGAAACAATGACGTGTCTCGAAATAGTTCCAGTTAAATAATAATTTAAAACATTTAGTTGAGTTTTAAACATTAAATCATTTCTTAAAATTTTAATTAACTTTCTCTGCTTTTAACAATGATTAACCAAAGACAAAAACTTGAAAAATATTCTATTTAATATAATTTTGTTTTCCCGATAATTGTGACTTAGCTTATTAAATTAAAAAGAGACTATTTAATTAACATTAATGACAATAGTAAAAGCATAATTTTTTTTATTTTTTTGAAGAATAATAATTTTGACACAAATGAAAAAGAGCAAAGGTAATTCTCTCATAATAAATTCGTATAAATAATGCAAATAAAAAACTATCAACACAAGGCTAATTCATATGTTTAAAAATACAATCCAAATATACCAAAAGATGCGTTAAGTTTTTATTGATTAATTGTTACGGACTATTAATCATAAATATCATAAGAAAAAGAGTCAGAATATATTTTAAAAAATAAAATTTGAAATGTACTTTTGAAGAAATTATGATTTTTCAAATGATAATTGAAAGTAGAAATTTGAGTTTAAATCATTCTTAAATGATGCATTTTTCACTATTAATATTTTTACTAGTTTTATTTAAAAATATTTAAATTTTTTTATATTTGTTTTTCAATTATAATGTAATTAATTGAAAAAACACATACACATTAATAGTAATTTCTATCTTTAAAATAAGTTGTTTCTAAGTATACTTTCAATTCATAGTGGTTACGTTATTAGAAAACTTGAGAAACATTTTTTAAACTAATATCGTTTGCATATAACTGTTTTAGAATCTCCTCGTTTGAAGAAACTATTCTGTATTGCTAAAAAAAGAATTGTGCAGGATTTTGTTCAATATTCGATGATATTTTTTTCAAAATTGTGTTGATTGTGTATTGACACAGTGGAAATTTTAACCCCTTGACAAAGGAGTATCCCCATCCGTTGGGAGGTGCGAAAAAGAAGCGCTGCTTTCTTTAGGAGTGGAGTAACTGTTATTTCAAAATCAAAGGCACGCATTCCTTTTCATTGTTTCATCAGCCGCAAGAGGATAATGAGCGGCGGCTAATGAACCGGCAGCTGAAATGGCAACATGCAAATGAGGAGGACTTCATTAAGACTTTTCGCAAGACGTACACGAGCTGGTTCACGGTCGGTCTCAGAGGTACAACAGGGAGATTTTTCTCTCCAGTAGAAATTCCAAACGGATAATCTGCATACTATGATGCAGTATTCCAAAATTTGTAAACTTTCCATTAGGGAAATCAGTTCAAAAATTTCTACTCTGGAAACAGTAATGCTTAATGTAAAGCATTTTTAGGACTTTAATTAATATTTTTTTTACTATATTAAGAGAAAAAAATCTAAATTTTCTATATAAAAAATTTACGTTGAACTAAAAATGTCATTGGAAACGTTTTTCAGTTCAAAAGAAAATAAATCTTTGGAAACGTTGAATGTACAACTCTTTGTATTTTAATACCTTGTTTCCAGTTCAGCTTCTTTTTTAAATTGAATAAAGAAACTGATATGGTACAGTTTTATCAAACTTCTAGTAGCAACAAGAATTCATTAGCCATCGAATGGCAACAAGAACAATAAATAAGAAATTGAACTTCAACTGCCATGAAGTGAAGTATTGAAATGCCATGTTCTGAAATTTAATGTTAATTATTGTATTCTGCCTTAGGTATAATTTTGTAACTGCTCTTGAGTTATGATATATTATTGAGTATATTTTAAATAATTATCAGAGCATTGTTTTGATTCCAAGAATGATTACAACATGAAGAATAATGTTAAATAAATATTTTAATTATTATTAATGAATTTCTGTTAATAATCTCATCTATAACGGACTATTCTGTCTTGGAGTCTAAATCATACACATTGAGATAAGAAGGTCATACACATTGAGATAAGAAGATAATTTAAGTTATTAAGCATGAGGTATTATCCTAATTAACCGATGAATTATTTTTTTCATCTCATTCAAAATAATATTTTAATATTTGTTGATATTGCTGTTTAACATATAATAGCCACATTGCTGCATAACGTTTTTGACTAGGTATTTCTTTTGAAACAAGCCATTAAACACAAACATTCATTTCGTATTTTTGATCCTACAGTAAAAATGATATTTTTACCCTTGACTGTAAGCTCAAAAGTTTCCTGGACAAGGATTCCCTTTTTTTATGAAAGGAAGTGAACCGGATATTTACAATATATTACTTCTGTTTGTTTCATTCTCTGAAAACGCAGCTATTATTGTTTTTAATACTCTTAAATCTTGTAGTGGAAAAAACTATAACAGTAAAATTAGAATCAATCACATTAAATCACATTTTTGACGGTGATTGCTTTTTATGCTCTGAGAATCTGGAAAACATACTACTGAAATTTAACTAAATGATTACATCTGATAATGATAATTACATCTGATCGAAGGACCTTTGCCAAGAGCCAATAAAAAATCTGTCTCTTGGTTTCTGAAAGCATTTCCGTTGATCGATTGAATTATGCCTTAGATCCATGAACCATCTGACGTTGATACCAGTCATTTAACTAAGATCAATTGAAACTCTAATTATGGTTTGACATTTTCTTTAACGTTGATTTGGTCACATTCACGATGACACAAATCATTTGTTCTTCGCTCTTTTACTTCGGACTAATTCAGTTGTTCATTATGAAAGAAGAATCGGATAATTCAGCTTATTCGATTCGTAATTTTCATATGAATACATTTGGAAAGTATTGATTGTTACGAGACAAAGATAATCATGGTTTCAAGCGATTTCCAATGAATTCCAGCAATGAGCATGTTGACACAAGTCGTGCAACCATAGCTGAATAGCTTTGAAAACGTAGTATCATTTTCGCCTGATGACTCGTTCGATTTGAATTCAAAAAAGACATTGAAAAACATTTTGTGTTTAAAAACATTCATTGTTCCAAGTACGCGAAAAACATAACATCGAGGGAGTCTCCGGCGCTTGAACTCTTTGAGAATCGAAATTTAAAATATTGTTGAAGTTAATTTTGTTAATACACCGATTCTATATGTAAAGACTAAAGCATCGGTTTGAGAAGCTATCTTCCATTGATTGGAGCCATTAGCATCTTGACAATAGAACAGAAGAAAAATCAAAATAAAAAAGACAAGACAAAACATCCACTTTACGGTTAGTTTAAATCAACAAGGACGATTTAAATATATTTTATTATTATTTATTTATTTATTTTTTATTTCATATTAGATTATTGAGAGTCAATGCATTAGAATGTCATTATATAACAGATTTAAAAAAAATGCTAGTAGCTATTTTTTTTTAAAAAAAAAACGAAAGTCGAATTTCAACATAAGAAAAAAAATTAATTTAACTGCAAAATAGGCTTTTGTCATAGGTTTGAGATATAATTATAAGAATACGTAAGACACTCCAATTTATCGTTAAGACATGAAGTCTCTTGTACCACTCTAATTAAATAGATTAAAAATAACATTTTGAATTATGAAATCAAATTCCAGATGATAGAATAGCAAAGCAAAACGCTGAGCTCAATTGAAGTTTTTTTATTTAATATGAAGACATTCAATGAATAGCATTCAGAACATTATCACTGGAAAAAAATAAGCATTTGATAAAAGATATTCAAATTGGGCGTTTATTCGCAAAGAAAAATATGCTTCTGATGGATTTTTAAAAAGGAAGCGTTATGAATGAGGCATAAAAAGCGATTAATACGCGCTAGCATCAACCATGATTGATATTAAATGCTTTTAGAAGATATTATACCAACTTGACCATGATTGTTACTAGATGCTTTTAGACACGATACATATATATAATTTTTCATAGAAAAAGGTAAAATTAATGAAAAGAAAAAATTGCTCTTACTTCTAGCTATTGAAATCGTTAAATATGCTTGGCAGCCTTGAAATTTTTAAACACGTTTAATAAACTAAGACGACATCTGCACGGGAACCTTTTTTTACAAATTTCCATATTTCACCAACTCAGAAGGACATTAGGAATTATAAAAGATTAACGTACATAAGTCTCCTCAACCTGATTTCGTTGGTTGAGTCGCATATCGAAGCCGCTAATTTCTGAACACATGAATGACGCTTTCCACAACCAAGATACAATAAGCACATGTACTTAGTGTAACTTTATACATTTTTATTGCATTTTTCAATTGTATAGATAACTTTTATTCCGATTTTAATGATTCTAATCATTATATCGTACCGAATCACATTTTATCAAGAACTCCACCCATTTCACGCATCAACAAAATGTAGAAGCGCCATGAGGCAAACCTGCATTTTCATTTAAAAAAATTTAAGATAGCTAGGAAAACATTTTTAAATTGGTTCAAATGAGATAGAATCAAAATTGATTATA
>JAPDSC010042304.1:85510-100922 GCA_026290005.1 Latrodectus geometricus
TAATAAAATTATTTAAAAATTTCAAGTAACACATGCCTTCTTATATCTTATGTTAGGATGTAGATCATTAACTAAATGTTAAAAATAAAATTATTTTATACCACTTCATTCAGGGGTGATCTATGTCTTTTTAAGTTTTTAGCGGTGCTATTCTAAATCCTTTAAAAAAGAACTAAAAGCAATTTAAAGTAAAACTCTCAAGTTCATTTCCAAGTCACGATGATAGTTCATAAATGAAGCTATCATGCGTGACCTATGTATCATAAATATTTCTAAATTTTTCTTTCTTCCTTTTTTTTTTTTTTTTTTTTCTTTTTGCAGACACAAGGAAAAGTTAATTGAGAAAAGTTCGAAATTGGATAATGAAGATATCTCCTGTGTACTTATTCACGGTATTTACAATGCAGTTAATAGAAATAAACTAAGAATTATCTTAAGATTAAAAACCAACACCTATATGAAATAAAAGAAACGAAACAGCGGAGATCTGGTAAAAAATCAATGTAAATAACAGATCATATAAGATATTTTCCTTAATATATATTTAATATTTTTCATTTTTCCTATTATCTAATTTCACGTGTCAACTCTTATTTAATATTAAACTAATTTACTGTTCCAATACAGATTTTTTTTAATCACTAACCCTTTTAATGTTCGTTTATCCTACAGGAGATAGATCCCTGTTCAGAAACGCCAAATTCAAAACACTGTTTTTATATTCTTTGTTCTTCCAGGGATAAAATGCAGGATTTATTCGATTTCCAAAAGAAGATCTTCTCATCGGATTTCTATATAAGCATGATGGTAACTAAAAAATTTTGGAAACTATAAAAGTTTGTGGATTTTATTCATTTGAAACTTTGGTTCAAGTCCACTGTGTCTGCTGTAATGCAACCATTGGAAATAAACTATATCGAAATCATGGGTTGTTGATGTAAGAGGTGAATGTCGCTTCTAATGGCATTTTAGGATTGCAACATAGTTGAACAAGATGAACAACAATTGAGCACCTGACATATCAAATGAACTAAAGCATTCCCAGACTTACGTATAGTATCCCGGAATCATTGCGGCTACGATAAGGACTATAATAATAACTCTTTTACTTTAAGTAAAATGGAATTGTTGCAAAATTAACGTTTTCTAACTAGTAACGTTTTTATCGCATAGTTGCTACAAAGGTCTGCAGCTTCACGATGTTTTGCAGGAGCATGAAATGTCAGCTATTCCATTACGGCTTCGGCTACTCTTGATACTCCATTTCAGATAGTAGCGTGATCAGTTATGAATTTGGAAGTATAAATAGAATGATGCCATCTTTTTAGATTAATCCTGGTTTTGTTTACGAAATCATGATCGATGCATCTAGGTTTGGCAATATCGTGGAGAATTGCTAATACGCACTTATCATCATACAGGGACTTCACCAGGAGTGGATGATATGGAATGTCATCGGATATATGTCTCAGTAGCATCGTATCCTCAATAACAATACTTTTAACAGTTGCCATTACATTTCTATTGGTTCCTTGCCGTTACACTTTATACGATCTCTGCAAAACCTTTTGTTTCAGTAGCAATACCGGCAACATCCACAATCCGTGCTGTCACTTTTATGCGGACCTACCTTGATAAGAAAATGTTCGATGTTTACCTTAGTCATTATATTTTCCAGATTTATCACCAGCAATAAATATCAAATCAATGATTGCCAAGTAGCTGCTGGCTCGTCAACGAGCGCCAGTCATTACAGTACAATAACTGTGGATAGTGTATAAACTGTATGGGCAATTGTACCACCATACCTTATTTCTTTTGGCTCAATGCTCCAGCATATAAGTGTTGTTTTTGATCATAGAGATATTCTGGGTGATGATTTTTTAGGATCTACGCTTCCAAATCTTTTGAATAACGAATTATTAAATTTTCAAATGATATGCAATATATTTATTCAATAACTTTGTTACTTGCTTTTTTTTCTGATATAGCAATTTTAATTACAATAATGGACAAGGGGGAGCGAGGTAGATTTCTTTTTTAAAATTCACGCTGTGTTTACTATGTTAGCCTAAGAGGGGAGAGAGGGTGTGGTTTGTATTCCTCTGTTGCACAGTTGTCATAAAGCAGTGGATACGTGAGAAACGTTCATTTTGCGTTGAAATATATTTCTCGTATTCCCATTCATTGCAGTGCAGCATGTTTTTCTTTTGGATTTACTGTTCCTTCAAGCAGACGTGTTTTTGGACGGCAATCAATTGTAAATTGGGTAAATGAATTCAAAACAACCGGGTATGTGTTATCTGTACTATGAGGATCTGAGAGAAGCATTACAATACCACAAAATGTCGGACGAATTGAAACAGCAGTACTGCAATCTTCAAAATGAACAGAATTTTCACCAGTATAAAATGTACGTGGTCCAACAGATGTCAGTGAGGAATTATGAAAAACGAAGAATATTTTGTGAAGACATGCTTACAACCATAGGCCGTGATACAAATGCTTTCTTTTCCGATAACGTACATTTTCACCTCAGTGGATGTGTAAACAAACAAAATATGCGGTACTGGAGCGAAAGGAACCCCTAAAAAATTCACCAGAGACTCCTGCATTTAGATTGCGTCACTGTGTGTGATGCTCCTATCACAAGTAGTTGTCATTAGCTCTTATTTTTCCAGAAAATCATTGTGCTGTAACTGCAAATTCAGATCGTTAGATCTGAATTCGCAGTTAAATGTGTTGCAAGAATTTTTCCAGATTGCTTTAGAGGCAATGCAGTTGCAGAATACTTGGTTTCAACATGATGGTACCACTGCGCACTTATGGACATCACCTTGAATTTTTTGAGTCAAACGTTTTCCCGAAGGCTTATCTCCCGGATGAGGGATCTCAACTGGTCTGCACGTTCTCTAAATTTAGCCTCATACGATATTTTCTTTGGGGTTATCTAAAGTCGAAAGTATATTGCAACCATCCCAACACCTGAATTTCTGAACACGATTGCAGCAGTGTGTGGACGGTGAAAATAGACATTTGCCAGATACACTGTTTCAAGCCATGTAATTCGAAACATCCATTATTGTCCAATATGAAAAAAATAAAAATGTTAGTTCTAAGTGTTCATTGTTTTTTTATTTCATTCCCAAATTATTTTGCTCCTTTCTGTAAAAAAATTTTTTATCGATAGTTAAAATCAGCAAAATTGAAAATGCTCCTGTTTTCCCCCCCCCCCTGCATTTATTATTTTTATTTTCGATTGTTCTTATATTTCTTGACGCTTTTGTAAAATTAAATCTCTCCTTAGCGAAAACCTACTTCAGTTTCAATAAATTAGACTAATCAAGATCCTAGCTTCACAATGACTCCAAGCACAAAATATGAAACGCTAATCTCGGTAGCCGAGTTTAATTAAAAAATTATGAGGCGTCATCTATGGATAACGCTAACAAATCACTGTGTAAATAAATGTATACACTTAAAATTTTCTCTAAAAAAACTATAATCTCTAAACAGCGTCTAATAAACTAGTCGATAAGATGTAGTTCTAATAGGACGTAAACATACACACTTAAAATTTTCGATGGAAATTCCTCCCAAGTAGAGTAGAAAAGATAAGGCGCAAATACAAAAGGATGGAAAACTTTTTTACTTCTTAAAATTATTTAATCAATCTTAAGCAGTTCAAACTAATTCTGAGAAATATCATGAAGAATCTAATTGGAATGATATCATTTTTTCTCAATTAAATACTAAAAAAAGAGTTACTTAAAATCGTTAAAGGGTTAGACAAAACTGACACTCAACAAATGCTGAAAATAATAATCTTTTTAAAAGCATATATATGCACAGAATGAAACGTACTTTTTAATTTTTAAAATTCCCTCGTTCTTAAAATTCCCTCATTCCTACCTGGAATAAAATTTCCCTATAAGATTTTGAAAGTGTTCATTTGCCACTTGAAAGTACGTAACCCACCCTATCGGATTATAAAGTGTTCGTTTTAGACAGTTTTTGAAAATATCTCGTTTACTAACCTACTTGTGTTTATAAAACTATAATCAGAATTTTTCAAATTCAGTCGAAAAATCCTATTTTGAATTTTATTGATTGATTGATTAATATTTTCCATAAATCGCCATGTGATACAACTTTGCTTTCTCGTAGACTGAAACCAAGAAAAACGAAATTAAAATAGGTGACAGATGAAAAAGAACATCAATAGTTCCCTAGAGAGAAAGATGCATTCATATATTCCAACTTTCGCTCTAAAGTTTGTGACGTTATATCTTCAGACTCGATGTTCAATGAAAGAGATTTCAGCTGCTGACATGTGGAATCAATCTAAGTTTTAATCTTCCAGGCGAATTTGTTCACAATATGGTCACGAATGATGATGATTTCGCTGATGAAAAAGAAGCATTTCTTGAAAGAGGGAACTGTCAAAGGAGCAATATTTGCATTTTAAAAAATGGCATCCAAAATCAACTTTATTCCTTAAAATTATAAATTTATTCACCTGCTTCCGAAAATATAAGTATTTTAATTTAAGATTTTTTTTTTTAATTTAAGAAAAATTCTACCAATTTAGAAATAATAATTAAATATTAGATTCCTTTATTTTCCAACGAAACATTAACTAATAAAAATTTATTTTAATTAAAAATTTAAATTAAAAAATTTTAGATAATTCATAGTTCTATATATTAGTATGCATATTAGAATTTGAAATAACTCTCAAAGATGATTGTAATTTGTAAAAAATGATAAAATAAATGCAGAATAAAAGAAACTATACTTTTTATTCTCACAATTTTAAGTTTCAGATTGTTTTCAACGAATAATAAATAATATTAGATGCAATTTTTATAAGTGTGCCTTTTCCTGATTCCAATATTAACAGGAATTTTCACAACAAACAAAAACTAAACTTTAACGGAATTCATTCGTCAAAATATAATTTTCCTTTACATATTTAATAATATGTAAAATGGCTAGTATTTTCCTCAAATCATAAAATTATCCACCCTTGAATTCTTGAGGATTCTTTAAAGGTGTGTCTGACCCATTCACGTTAAATTCATTAAGTTGGCAGACGTTTATTTTAAGAAAAGCATTTGAAAGAACTTTTTTAATGTGGTTTAATTATGAATAGTTAAAACTAGATTGAGTGAGCGAAGTGCATTAAGTACAATTTGAAAACAAGGAACGATGTACTAAAAGAAAACAAGATTACACAGAATTAAATAAGAATGCTGCTCTTTCATCCAGTGACCTCATTAAGGCTTCGGGGACACTTGTTGCTTTACATTTAATTTAGGATAGATATAGTTATTGAAGGAAGGAGTTGATTGGGAATGCGTATATAATTCAGTTTATTCGCAAAAATTTTAGGTTGATTTGTTGTGATATATTAAGGAAATTCAATATAACCACCCAGTAATTAATGTTTTTAAGAGCTTCGGGCCCTATTTTATTTGGTATTTAAATTTAAAAAAATTCTTCATACAATTAATCATTTATGTCTCTGTGGTCATTAATAAAATTGTAATAAATCTTCAAGTTATGAATATAGACATAAATTCCCATCATTTTAAAGCCTATTACGAAATCATGTGAATGGTGCTGAACTTAATATAATATACGCTGAAGATTTAAAACAATTAGTTTTAATTGGAAAATTTAAAAATGAAAGTGAAAAAAAATTTCTCCAAAAACTAACTATTATCCTTTTTTCTTTTTTACAATTATGGAAGTATTTTTTAACTTCCATAAATGTAACAATAATGCATTCAATTTGTCAATATATATGTATATACATAATTTGTGTGTAATACTAACGAATTTATATCCTAAATAAAAATATAACATTATAAATAACTAAAATTTCAACCTTTTCATTTTAAATAATCTGTCAAATTTTGATTTGGGCTTATGGTTAGAAGCTAATTCAATATTTAAAAATGTATTGAAAAGAGATTTTTTTATAAATCCAGTTTTCTGATCAACAATATTTATTTTAATTATTTAAGTTTTAAATATTACCCTGAGAATAACATATATAATAAAAGCAAAAGAAATATTTTTTTTTGTATAAAGTGAGTTGTATTACTGATTATAGTTAAAATCGCCAAATTGTTATCATTAATTTAATCTTAACATTTTATTCAAAATTGATAGTTTAAAATGAATTATTTTTAAAGGAATAAATTTTTTCCCCCTCTTTCTCAAGAACATTTCATTGTAAGTTTTTTTTTTTTTTTTTTTTTTTTTTTTTAATGTTAAAACAATTAATATTCATGAGTACAGTGATATTGTTATATAACTTTAAGATAAATATATATCGATTATAATATATATATATATTTTATACATATATATATATATAAAGATGAAGAATGTAAAGATTAGAAAATTCATTTTTAATGAAAAACTTTCCTAGTAAATAAAATACTTTTGTAGTTAGCATAACTTCTTCCATTATTCACATTCAAAGTAATTTAAACAATAATATATTTGGAAATAAAAATATTTTTTTATGGACAGTTCAAAAATAATTTTCAATCGATTAAATATTTATTTAACAATTACAACAAGAAAATTCTTTAATCTGAGATAAAATAATCAACTTACGTTGTTAATATTATGTTTATACATCAGTTTAACTTTGTGAAACAATGAACAATTGCAGTTTTGAGGGTAATCAATCGATTTTATTACACAAATGCATGTATAAAATTTAATTTATGAATAATTTTAAGTTTAAATTGTTAAATAATTTGTCTTCTAAACTGTGCAACTGTATATACAGAACCAAATACAAAAGTACTATTTCTGAGTTTTAATATCGTTTTAATGAATACAATTAAAATGCACAGAGAGCTAATTGAAATTCTTTTCTTTCTACAGAACAATATAATGACTGCAACTAATATAACATTTTTAAAATAATATATACTGAAAAACAGATTTTGAGCATTGTATGAAACTACATAATAAATTATTTTTTTAAATATTCTATATTCACAATGATTTTCTTTAAATATAAAGAATCTTAATTTTTGCAGATATGTCTTAAATATAAATAACATTAAAAATAACCACTGTGAAATAGTTATATACAAAATTAAGGAAAAGAAATTGAGCATCAACATTATAAATAACATGAAAATTTAAAGGTTATCTATCAAATGCAATATTGAGCAATTAATCTCATCAGAAAAGTTTAAAATCTGTTTTGTTTTGATTTTATTCATCTTTTTAAGCACAATTTTCGGTATTCTTAAAAGTCTTTTATATATTTATAAAAATAAATTGCAAAGCAGGGTGTTCTATATTTTAAATAATATGCACATTTTCCAATTGTTCTGGAAATGTAAAATAATTTCCTTCATGGAATAAAATAAGTCTAGAATTGGTGATAAATTATAATTGATCAATCAGAAAAAACATTAATAAATATAATTTTGTTCCGAGAAACTGAACTTCTGTAACATCATCAAAATGAAACATATATGTAGTCAGTAGTATAACTTTGTAATTTCCTATCGCCACTAACATTTTCTATTCTAGATAAAAATTGCCTTAAATAATAGAAAAGTACAAATAAAATCCAGAAATGAAATGTTTTTATTTCGAACAAAAGAAAAACACATATATAATGTTAAAACACTTAATTCCACAAAACATCGCTTGTATTTGACATTAACAATTAACAATGTAGCCACACACAATAATGAACAAAATACTTTTTTTTTTTTATCAGGAATGATATATCTATATATAATCTATATATTTATAAATATTACACATTTTTTTAAAAAGATTCTCTCGTTACAGTTCTCTCAGAATTGATCGATTGTTTGACAACTGAAAAAAAAGGAATAAATAAAATCTCTTTCGTAGATAAAAACAGCATTTTCAGTAAATAACAATGAATCTCTCGTTTCTGTTCAGATATGTACACAACACAAGTATATGAAGACTCTTCAGGTAATGCCACTATTTTAGATTCACAGCAGTTTCAAAACAAAAAAATAGACTGGCACGAGTAAAACAATACTTTTTCAAGAAGGATAAATGAAGTCAGAATTTTACAGGCAGAAGAAAATTTTCGTTGAAACTAAAAGTGCCAGGACTTACCAATCGTTTCTCGCCTTGCACTGAGTTAAAAGTATGTACATTTGAAAAGAAA
The DNA here is from genome assembly GCA_026290005.1 of Latrodectus geometricus. Lineage (NCBI taxonomy): Eukaryota > Metazoa > Arthropoda > Arachnida > Araneae > Theridiidae > Latrodectus > Latrodectus geometricus. The sequence goes on from JAPDSC010042304.1 coordinate 93,705, forward strand.
AATAACTGCTGTTTAGTCCGGTTGGGAAAGAAATCCACTCCAATTGCACAATAAATTACGGAGGAGGGTGGGAGACAGAAGATGGTGTCGGACTCGTCCGTCAAAGGTCCTGCAATCCGTGGAAGGACTCCATGTGCAGTGTTTTCGCCAGCTCGTTGTCAACACTGTCGGGGGGCACCCCCACATTGGCAAGGAGCGACTTCAGGACGTTCAGTTCTTTGGAGAGGAGTTCGACGCGCTTGCGCAAGAATTCGTTCTCCCGCACCAATTCGGACACTTTCCGCTCCGTCTCCCGGCTGCGCAACTTCGCCTTTTCCCGCGATTTTCGGACGGCAATATTGTTGCGCTCCCGCCGACGGCGATACTCGTCCGACGACTTGTCGACATTCTTCTTGTTCTTGTGCTTGGACAGGGACTTGAGGGAAGTGTGCACCGGGGCTGCCGATCGTCCGGGCAGGTAGGTGCCCAGCACCTGTGCGGAGCCGACGGGCCCTCGGTCCGTTATGGGCGAGTAGGAGTAAATGCTGGAACCGTTGGTGTAGGAGGACCGCTGGCTGCAACTACTTAGGTCGATGTGGTCGACGGGCTCCCTCTTGATGGCGAGTCCCGCTTCAGCGCCGTAGTGGTCAGTGCCTAGTGCGGACTGCTGGGGCATGGGCGGAGGGTATCGCGAAGGAGCGAACGCCTGTTGAAGGGCGTACTGGGGCCGTTTCCCCTGATGTTGCTGTTGATCGGCAAGGATGTCAGTGAAAAGACTAGAGGATTCGTCCAAACTGCCCACTGGGTGACCGTTGTCCGGCCCGATAATGTTCTGGAGATCGAACGAGAGCTCCGGGTCCGACAAATCGGGCACTTCACACAAATCCAATATTCCTTTATTTTTGGCACCCAAGTTATTAAACTTGGTTTTCAAGTCGTCCACGGTCGGGAACGCCGGGTCATACATGTGGGGCGAGCTCATGCTGTGTGCGTAGCATGGTGAGTGGATGCGCCTGCTCTCCAGATCCGTCCAGCCGAGTGGGGCGGCCGTCGCGAACTATAAGAAACACACAGAGAGAAAGACTTGTTGATTCGGCGGAGATCGGATCGAGGTGTGAGCGGCGCGCACGAAAGGAGCACAACATATCGCTACGTCAGCTCCACCTCTACTCTCCTGCGGCGCACGCGCACACTTCCTTCCGAGCAACAGGTTCCTGTGGCTTCGCGCCCCCGCTCCCCCTTCACCCTTAGCTGCGGTGATACACTGGCAAGAGATAAAAATAGGTCAAGACGTCACTTTTTCCTCCAACTATTGGACGGGGGAAGAGATACCTCCCGTGACGTCCTCCCTTTCGTTTGGAAAAATCAGCTGAGTCACGCGAACAGTTTTCGGTTTGCAGTCAACACCTGACAGTGCTTTAAGTATTCAAAAAGTTAACTTTTTCAAACAAAACTTGAAAACAATGTCCACATATTGACAAACTAATTTTTATGCGTTTATGAAATTAAATTTATGTCTAATTGGATGTCGTAAAAAACCATCGGCTGATCCGATATTTTTTTGGACATTTTACAAAAAAATTTACCTAATGGTTTGAAACTTATAAAAAAGATACAATTTAAATTTTTACTTATATATATTCGAACAAGGCAAACGAAAAATATTTATCCTGAAAATAGTGTTGATGAAGAGTTTCTTTTGTTAAAAAACAAATTATCTCAAAATAAGCACAAATTTACCCGCTTGCTTGACTTCCCCTTTAATTATTTTAATATTAAAAATTACTTTTTAAAACCAAAATAATAAAATTGTCATTAACCATAATTAGAATTATATTCTTTATTAATTAGAAATATTCTACAAGGATAATTTGTATATTAATTTAAGCTTATGGTATCAAATTTATAATAATGATTGCATTTAAAACTTTTTTAAGCATATCAGATTTATTCCCATGAATTGAGTTGTAGCATTTCTTATATATTTTTATTTGCTTAGGCATAATTTTTTTTTTATAAATCTGGTAGGCAATTATGATTTATTTGTTAAATATTTTGAAAGAAATTATTTCAAAAGAAATTCATATTAGAGTATTATATATTATAAAGTCAAAAGAATGACAAATTCTATAAATTAAATTCCATATATGGAAATCCAATATTCCTTCCTTCAATGCTTTAGCATTTTATTTAATCCTTAAGAAGATGTAAACATAAAAGTTGAAATCAAAATTAAATTCATTATTAATATTTTACATTTTTAATTGCATTTTAAAAATTGAATTAAGATGCTTTCATTTTCATTGAATTCTTTACATATGCACAAGTTCGAAACCGAATTTTTCTCTTTTAAATATTTTTCAAAGATTCTTATAATTTTTAACCGTAGAATTAAAGCTATTTTTACTGATAGTAAAATATACTGAAACAGTTTTTGTTTTTAAATTCACGACTTAAATGTGAACTTTAGATAATTTTTTATAAAGAAATTAATCCTTTTCGAATTCCTCTTTCAGAATTTTTAATGTAATTGTGCTTTATTTTTTACAATTGTTAATTTATTATCAACTGCTTTTTTGAACTTTTCATAGTATACTATGATTATTATAAGCATTTAGTAAGAAAATATACCACTATATTATATAAATATTTTTTCTTATCGTGTAATGATTAAGAATAGTAAAATAAGATATGAATGGAGAAATCATTTTAGTTCTTAAAATTTAGAAGAATTTATACATAAATTATAAGGATAAATAAGCATAATATATTCCGGAATGTATGTCAAGTTCAGACACATCCTTTGAAACACGCTGTACTTTTGATAGCTGTGAGAAATTTTCAGATTCATTTCTTTTTTAAATGTTTACTCAATTTATCAGTATATGAAAATTCTATAGTGCTGCCATCTAGTTTTATTGTAAAGAACTAATTGGAAAAGGAAAATTTATGACGAAGTTTTAAGAGATGGCTGAAATATGGAATATGATGAAATTATTGACTAAGATCATATAATATCGCTTACTCGTAATTAAATAAAATTTAGATGTTTCGATCAGGAAAGGGCCGTTTGCAGGAGTTCCTCGCAGAGTCTTTGATCGAGGATAAGAAAGATGAAATTCTACGATTTTTCGCACTCCTATGATCAACATTTGGGGCCTTCCCAATATTTCATTAAATGATAAATTTAACATCTGAAAGCTTTAAAAATATTTTCCATAATAATAAAAATATGAATGTAGTTTTTAAATATACGATAGAAATTCCTTAATGACCTGAAAAAGAAATTTAATATATGCATATTATTTAATTGACTGACTAATTTCTCTTTCATCTTAAGAGATTACTTTCATACAGTTTGATAAGCAAAACATGTTAATTTATTTCTATCAAAATAAATAAGCAGGAAATTGAACCAAATTGGCTTCTAAATACTTAAAAAAATCGATATATCTATATCTATCTATCTATATATATATATATATATATATATATATATATATATATATACACAAATTGTATTTAGTCCCTATAACTTAAATTAAAAATCGAATTTCCAAAGACACAAAATTTTGTAATAAATAATACAAATTTAAGGTATTTTTTTTAAATTCTTGCATTTACTTTAAAATAAATTAATTACGTTTTAATTGATGGTGCACGGCATTTAATGGTGAAAAAGGTGCTAGATTTCAAATCTTCTCAACAGTCCATAAGTGATTTGTGATTTCCTATAATTCTTCATACGATTTGTCATATGTTTAGCAAAAAAAGTGAAAGGAAAAAGAGCAGAAAAAAATGGAAATAAATTTTTGATTTATTTATAAAATTTCTCCTCACCACAGGGATATTTTATAAAATGCTTTGCTATGCAAGTAGTTTTATTTAAAAATAAAATTTCACAAAGACTCAATTTATATTTTAATACTTAAAGTAAATAGCAATCTAACTTTTAATTCTAAATGAAAAGTAAATATTACAATATTACAAATACTTTTCTTGGACAGTTCTTGGTTTTCAAACATTTATTATAAAGTTTTAATAACAATTACAATTCATAAAAACGGTTTGCACCTTACCCCCTTTATCAGCTGTGTTTTAAAACTGGTCAATTATTCTGTGGCTTAATTTTTCTTGTGAATTTTTACGAGAAGGTTATTATATTTCTCACTTATGTAAATAATAAAAGATGATATGATAAAATTGCGATTATTTGCAGTTTTTCTTCCTCCTTTTCTTATGACAAAATTTATGATCATAACGACAGAATAAATTTTACAAACGTGTCCGTAAAAGTTCTAACATAAATGAAGAATAGATTTTTTAGGAAAAGCAAAAACAATCAATGGATTTACTTTAGAAAGCTAAACCGATAAAACGGCAAAGACAGAAAATTACTATTTATCTAATCATTATCATATTTGTTTTATTCTATTGATATAAAATATTTGAAATAGTAGAATGTTGATATTTGTTTTCCTTTCGCCCTTTTATTCTGATTATTTGTAGAATTTGCTTATCCACGATCGCCAATTCAGTCGGCCAATTTCACGTATAATCAGGAATTTACTGATATCTATATTTTCATGAAATATTCTGCCCTTTGTAAAACGTTTAAAAAATGATATATTTATTTTAGACATTTACAGAAATTAACTTAAAGCAATATGAATATACGTTTACAGCCAAAACATTAATAGAATATTAATAAGTTTAAAGAGTTCTTACTATATTCAATGGAAAAAAAATTTTTTTTTCTAAAATTTTCCATCACTGTCCGGCAACAGCTCGAATCTAAAAGGGGCGATTATATGAATTTCTACTGTAAGATGAAGAATAAACACAAATTAAAGAAAATAGGATATCAATTCGATTTGGTATTATATCACAGGAAAGTTCTTTTGATTATTAAGTTTAATTTTTTTAGGATATACTTGAATTTCCTTTTAGCACATTTCAAGATTTACCATTGAGAGAACATTCACTTTAAATTTGGGTTGACTGTTTCACCACTCTATAAGGGTGGTTATTGTTCAGGAGATAACGCTTATAAGCCTTGTTATTGTTTTCAGTTATTTGTTTTACAAGTAGCATTTCTCTGCATATAAAATGAAAATACTTCTTGCGATAGTTATCAAATTTTAATGAATTAACTTTTTCGAAAGCATTTCATCAATAAGTAATTATTTTATAATATTTATTCCTTAAATTCCAGTCAATCTGGCTAAATTAATATTTATCTAATATTGTCCTGTAGCTGAGCCATAATTTTATTTAAACGGAGAATTACATTTTTTCAATTATTAATTATTTTGCACACATTGATTATTCTGAGGTAAAATTATTCAAAGGAAAAAAATATATTTTTAGTTTAATTTGAAGTACTTTGCATAGGTTCCATATTTTGAGAAAATCTGTGTATTAATATTTTCATAAAGTATTTAATAGAAAGATCATATAAGCAATCTGCAGGCAGAAATTATTTTCACCATGATTCTGATAGTCTAAAACAGCGATCAGCCACCTTAAGAAATTCAAGGACCATCACATCTATAATCTTTATTTGGCAGACCATTAATACAACTTCCAATTACTTAGTATTAATTAAGAAATAATAATTTATTATAATAATTATTAATATTTATAAAAATTATTTAATTAATTTAAATAATAATTTTAAATAATAATTTATTAATATTTATCATAATAATTAATTATAAGGTAACAAACAATGTTCTTGCTGTTTTAAATGGCCAAAAAGGAAAAGAAAGTATAGCCTATTGGAAGGCTTCGAAGTAATCCCGATCGATATTTAGAACTTTCTAATAACTTGTCTCAGGATAAACAAAATTTGAGGGTTTCGGACGCAAATAATTTTGTGAGTGCTTGGTGCTAGTCTGCTTCATTAGCTTGAATCTCCCTTTTTTGAATTTCTTTAAATCAATGTCTTGTGTTTATCCACAGCACTTGGTCACTTCTGTTTATCTTCGTTAATGTACAATTTACAATTGCTGAAAGTGCTCAGTTGACCTGCTTTTATAACGACTTCCAATTCTACTCTCAATCCATATTATTCACAGCCTCGCTATTCATTAATTTATGTACCTATTCTCACTTCCACCAATCGTAAAGTAAAAACGGCAAGAATTTTATTGGTTACCTCGTAATATTTATATTAATTAGTATTTCCAAGTAATTTCCATGAATGTTGAATAGGAGCAATATCACCATTATGAATGAATATCTGAATGAATGTATATAATGAACTTCACGTAAAACAAAAACAAACCAACATTTGAAATCAATGTTAATATTCAACAATCAGCAAAGTGAAATGTCATACTACTATACTAAACACATTAACAACTGGTTAACTGGTCATGGCTTATTGTATTCGAATCTGATTGAAAGCATGGTGACAAACCATAGTGGACAGATTTTATTTTCATATGTCGCCAAGATTACATTGCAAACTAACTACAAAACCACGGATTTAGAAAAAATTCTTCGCGAATAAATAGTAGCTTTGATTAAAAAATAATAAAAAGTACAATTCACATAATTAAGTTTTATTTGTTGTAACTTTTAATCTGTATACGATGTTTCTGAATACGATGAGAAGAATGTTTAAAAATTGGTTGAGAGATCTAAATAGACGTTTTTATCGAAGAATCGTAAAGTACTTTTAATTGTGGATAGCTTGTACTGTGTAAGTTGAAATCCTGAATCTATTCATACGCAGTTTTTTCTTGTCTAATCTAACTTCTGTCTTACAGTCTAATCAAGGTCTAATCAACAGCTTCAAGCGCAAATACCGTATGGTACTTTTGAAATGAGTGATTATAACTTGGTGTTGGAAGCAGCCTCCTTTAATGAAACTTTTTGTTGGTTGTATTGCAACTTACGATAAATAATTTTTATTGCTGATCCCTGAACCACCATTTGGCAACTGTTGGTCTAAAAAGCTACGTTCAAAATCACCCTTGAAACTTTGTTTTGTTCTCATTTCCTCTGCATGTGCATTGAGGCAAAATATTTTGGAATATTTAATGTATTTCAAAATTATAAGTTTAACAACTTTTTTGATTTTTCTATTCTACAAATTGAAATTATTCAAACTTCTTTTTATAACAGTACGAAAATCAAATAAATGAATCGAAAAGTGTAAAATACAGAATTGAAAAACGAAATATTAAATTTGATTTTCTATTCCTTCAATATTCTATTAGGACAAAATAG
>JAPDSC010042304.1:101322-160780 GCA_026290005.1 Latrodectus geometricus
TAAAAATTCAGGAATAAGGAATAGGAGTGAAATTTTTTTATAAAAAATTAGAAAATGATTTGCAGAGAGAGGTAATTACAATTTTTTCCATTGCTTATTTCGTTCCCACTTCAATTCTTGAACTGCGTTAAACTTAATTGAAAAAAAAATTAATAAAATAGAAATTCCTTTCAATTTAAAACTCAGTTCCACAACTATCAAATAAGGATAACAAAAGTAAATTCAATTAGAAACTTTTAATGCATTTCTTAAGGAAAGTAAAAAAAACAAAAGAAATCCTTTTGTTTCTACCAGTAGAAAACTTTCATTTAAAGATATTTTTAAATTTATTTTAGGAAGCACTTAAAAGTATTAAGATAATCTGAGTAATTATAAGTTTATAACAGTTTATGTGTGCGTTTTTTTGTAGTGTTACATAGTCCTTAACTGCATTGTTAAATTAATTATAACTGAAGTGCCAAATATTGTTTCGAAATGGTTTTCTCTCATTTTTAAATTTATATTATTGAGTTACATTTTTAGGCATCTCAAATAAAAAATGAGCATAAAAATGTTCGAGATACTTTTCAACAATATTGTTTCTGGTAAAAATGTGTCAAATTCTTGAAATTTCTCCTAAATTTGCAATTTCCCAAACTTTTTTTATTTGAACTTTTTTTTTTAACTATCCACTTATGTGTAATGCGAAAAGACAAACTTTTTTGAATTTCTCCTTCATTACTATCTTCCAACCTCTATTGAAATTGTTTTTATATTGGAAAATATTTCGCATTTTAATTTTTTTGAAATGGAAATATTTTTAGTTATCAACTTTGAAATTCATAGATAATTCGAAAAAAAAGTAGTATTAGATTTCAATAGATTTTAATTCTTTTTTATAAACTATATTCTTTCGATTTTTAGAGATTATAGTTGATTCGAAAATTTCCATAATAACTGTAATCAAATACACTGTGGGCCATCCAAATTGCGCAATTCCAAGAAAGACGAGAGATTCGTTTTGAACAAAACAAAATTAATTTTGTTGGTAACATGTTGACCAAGTATCAAATGATTAAATTTATAGACTTCTGAGAAATGTGTTTCCCACCAAAATCAGTAGCCAGAGTAACCGCCATTATTGGAGATCACCGCTGCCAGACGCCACGGCATTGATTCAAAGAGACTTTGGTGTGTTCTTGAGGTGCAGCAGATCAAGCAGCTTTCACACATTGCCAAAGTTGATCTGGTGTAGCAACTGGGGATATAATGTTTGTCAATCGTTGAGCAACCATGAACCATTTGTTTTCTATTGGTGAAAGATCCTGATAGCGAGGCGGCCAGGGAAGCAATTCAATCTGGCGATTGACAGAGAACCCTTGGACAAGGCGTGCCAAGTGTGGTTACGCATTATCTTGTTGAAATATGGCTGTGGGAAAGTTCTGAAAGTAAGGAAGGACAACTGGCTCCAACACTTCTGAGTTGTAGAGCTGGCTGTTTAAAGTACCGACAATGGGTACTTAAGGAGTGCGAGAGTGATATCCAATACCACTCCATACCATAATACCCGGTGCAGGACCAGTGTGGAGGCGCATAACGCAGCTGTTCAGCATCCTCTCTCCACGGTGTCTCCAGACTCGAATGCGATCATCTTGGTGTTGCAGACACAAGCGTGACTCGTCAGTAAAGACAATTTCATTCCATTCCACATCCTTCTTTCATGGCACCATTAGCAGCGGAAACGTCTATGGTTCTGCGTCAAGAGTAGACGAAGCAATGGATGTCTTGCTGTAAACGGCGTCGAATGGTACGCGCAGACACTGGATGATGTGTTACAGACTGAAAGTGCTGTGCTATGGTTCGTGATGTGGCTAAGCGGTCCGACACTGTGACGTGCACAATTCGCCGTGATAATTCATCACGTGAAGTGGTGCACTGAGGTAGATGAGATCGAACACATTGGTCCTTCATACCTTTTTGCATCCAACGATCATAAATCTGCATTAAAATTGTTTAGTTTCGTCCCATACGACTATCGATTTCCCTGAAAGATAATCCATAATCTCGGTAGGCCACTATTCTTCTTCTGTCAAACATGGATACTTAATCAAAAAATGATCACTGTTTTCTACGAGGCATAATTGATCGTTATTTCTTTAAAAAAAAAAACCACAACGAAAACTCAATATTGGGACTTAAAGTCATAAAAATCTCCAAGCCTTAAATAACGCTTTGAAATGGCGCCACAGGCGCTTGTGATGTGCGTCTGTGCTGAAATTCTTACCATTTGTGTATCTCACCTCCGCTAATGTATGCTGTAAATTTCATGCTATTTGCACGCTTCTTTCAGAATGTTGCATTTACGGATGGTCAGCAGTGTAGTTTCAACTTGGATCCACTATTTTAATGTTAATTGGGGTTGTAAAAATGAGAGGTAAAATTCAATTTACCAAAAAAATTCCTGTTTTCACTAATTTGATAAAAACAACCAAATTAATTTTTCAAGTTCTTTATTCTTAAATTTTTATTCATGGAGACAATTTAGAGAGTAATATTAAGAATAAATCCCCAGCAAAGTTTGGGTTTCATTTGAAAAGAAAGCTTCATTCATTTGATATATAGTTTAAAAAAAAATTGAATAAGCAAATTAAACTTAAATAAATCTGATTTCCTTGTCTTATAAATTACATATTTGTATTAAATAAATTGTCATTCATAGATTACACGTGCAATATATATATATATATATATATATATATATATACTTGAATATCGAGTAACATGTTTAACACTATTCAGTATTTTTTCAAGCTTAATGAAAATTAGAAGGGATTCATTTTGACTTCTGCTTGATCTACAGATATGAAAAATTTGTTTTTCATCAGATTTATTTATACGACATGCGCACAGATATTACAAAGGATTAATCTTGTTTAACACTTTGACTGCCAAGCCAAAATTGCAAATGTACACCATGGGGCCAAACTTTTTTTTGTGTAATTTGTATTTTTTTCAACATAAAACTATATATAAAAACAATATTTTTCAATCTGACTCATTTTGTAACACATGGGGAGATTTTCATCCTGGCTACCAAAAATGATAGCCAAAGCACATCGCGAAACTTAGTGTAAATTCTTCCATGCGTGGCCATGGCTATCTTATTTGATAGCCAGCTAAATTCGTCATTTATCAATAAACTTTTTTATTTAGATTTATGTTTGTATTTTTTATTATTTTATTTATATGATTTTATTCAACCAACTTATTATCTGAACAACAATCTACCAGCACAAAAACAAATAAACAATATCGAAGGCCTTTAGAAAAACCTGAAGCCATATTGGTATACAATAAAAGCAAAGCTGGCATAGATTTGTCAGATCAGATGGGGGGCTTATGCCACAACACTAAGACAAGGTGTTAAGTGGTACAGAAAACTAGGATTAGAATTGTTGTTAGGCGTTGCAGAAGTTAACGCATGGGTTGTATATCAACATGTAACAAAATCCAAAATGAAAATTCGTAAATTTAGAGAGAGATTAGTTTTCCAGTTGCTTGGTATGGCTATAGATCCTGGTCGTAATGAGCAAACAAGTAAAAAAACGCACCACCTGATTGATAGGATCCATGAAAATGGTGAAAAGGTACGACGTAAATGCCATATATGCTATATCAATATTTCTAAAACAGAGGGTCGTGAACAAGCCAGAAAAAAAGCAAAGCTAATTTCCACATACTGTGACAATTGTCCTGACCAGCCTCAAATGTGTCGCAATTGCTTCAATGCTAAACACTGAATGTAACTTTATCCTGAAATAAAGGCAATAACATGATGTATTTATATTCTTTTTACTTTCACAAATTGCAAATATATGTATTTATCATATATTTTATATATATTTATCACATACTCTCTCTCTCTCTCTCTCTATTTATATATATTCCCTTTTTTGTTGCATGTTCCAAATATTTAATTTTTCATAAAACTTAGCTCATAAAATCGTCACATATACCAATTTGCGCAAACCACGTATACCTAACACATCGTAGGGAGCCCAACAATCAAACTCCAATACGATTTTCATGTAACTGATAGCCATGGCCTGAAGTGTTAAAACACCCTGGCTATCATATCGGATAGCCAGTGTCTCAACGGAAATATCACTGGATATCACATATGATAGCCATGGCAGTCAAAGTGTTAGTTAAGCGAAAGAAATGGAGTTCATTTGGACTGTTTCATATGCTGCATTTTTCTTCTTATTTTTTTTTAAAAAAATAAGGATACTATTTTACCGATATGTTCAGAGCCATGAAGAAGCGTTTTAGGAGAACCAGAGTAAAAGTTCTCGGATATCCCGTTCATATGTTGTAATTATCTATATACGTACAGTAGGTAATCGGTAAACGAACATAATCTATTAGAAGACTATTTTGCTGTCCGAATTGTTCATTAACCGATCAACGATTTATCATAGATTATTATTTTTTTTGTGAAATCGATTAATTCGTTCTGGAGACTATTTAAAAAAAAAATGTATAATCTCTTAGTAAGTTTGTAAAAAAAAAAAAAAAAAAAATAAGTAAATAAAAACACTATATATGCATGTTATCTTGCATATTAATTTCTTTTCAGTTTTTGCTTATGGGGCGTTAAAATTCGGTTTTGAATGAAATCAAAAAAAAGAAATCAAAACTGAAAATAGTTTACTTTGGCAATAAATAGTCTATTGAAAAAAAATTTTTTTCCAATATAGAATTTTGAAGTTTAATAGACAAGCGTCTTAATTCAAAAAAAAAGAAGAAGAGGAAGTAGAGGAAGAAGAAGCAATTTTCGGTCCGTTGGTTTTGGTAACCCTGCGCAATACGCTCTGAGAGCCGAGAAGTGTTTATAATTCGTGATCCGAATATGTATGTGTTCGTTATCCAAACACAAAAATCTTTCGTGAAAGTGTTCGTTGTTGGATTTGTTCCCAGTCCAAAAAGTTCGTTAACCAATCGCCCACTGTATATTATTTTAAAACGGTTCATAAATGGAATTTTATGCACTTCTCTAGATTACTATGTATGCTCTAGTATCAAGGCAAACTTCAGATCGTTCGCGTGTCTAGATTCTAAAGAAAATCTTCAATCCCTAATTAAAAAAATGCTATTTTAATAGAAAAAAACACACACACAGGAATTTTTTTAATGATTTTTTAAAGAAAATCAGAGTAAATTTTTTAAGTGAATACTTTTATTATTCATTAAATAATAATATACTTGTGTTACTTGTAGCGTGTCTAAATTATTCAGTGTTCAGAGCTCTTGTGCTATATTCCTTTTTCATGATTGTAGTGCCCCTCAATTCCGTAAATAATCGTATACTTAGTGTTTCAATCAATATGAATTATAGTTTCCTCATTCAATGTTTCAAATAATTTTTATTAATATAATTTGACGCACACACAGCTTTCGGCCATTAGAATATCCTTGTAATGACCATTTAAAGATGGAAATCATAATTCTTTCTTTTCACAGTGGTACTCACGTTTACTATTATGTTAAGCTTTCAAACGCAATTTCACTATTGTCACTGTTAATTTTGAAAAATATAAAAGTCTAGAATATTTCTGCGCGCAAATGTTAAGTGATATTTTACTACTGACTTTATTTGTAAACTCATGTAAGTCAGCCTTTTATCCTTAAAGTTATTATAATTAAGGAAAATACTAAAATCTTATATATTTCATTTACTATATGTAAATAAAATGAAGTCAAAGATTTTTACGAAATATCAAAATCACGTAGGTAAATCTTACTTCCCCATAAAAAAAGTTGCAAAAATAATTAAAACTGATAATCTCACAGGAAATGATTTCAAAGCTATAATAAAAGAGAAACTTAATTTAAATAAGCCTGTTTTAAGAAGAAATAAGAAGATAAGTGCCAAATCTGGCATGTATGAGGAAGTGTGATTTCAAACTTTATCTAATGCACAAATTCTTGAGTTTAGTGAGAAGCAAAGATCTTAGCATTTTCATTACAATGGATCAATTCATCATTCAAATACACCAAGTTGTTTATATGTTTGTTTGTTAATTTCAGATATGGATAAACTTTTTACCTGTAAGAAAAACGAAATGGCTCACAATTTCAAGATAAGCAGTTTTTTTTATTTTTTCAATTGTCCTGATAAGACTGAGAATTACCTTACATTATCTTAGAAAGCAAATACTAAGATAATGTAATTAGGTTACCCAACAATGAATAAAAGACAATTGGCTCCATCTGCCTAGCTTCTGAGAAGAAATATATACACTCAGAAATATTGGAAATACAGCATTAAGAAGGGAGCATTGAACTGAAATTAAATTTAATACCCATAATGATATAGACGTGAGATTCATTTGATTCCAAAATCAAGACAACTAAACAAATACAGTGTGTACAATGAGCCGAATATAGTGCTATCTCAATAGCCCGTCGGACCACCGTAATACATGCAGTCACACGATCCGGCATCGAGTTAATTAGACACCTGATGTTGTCGTGAGACAGGTGTGCCCACAAATCTTGAATAGTCACCTCTAAATCATGTTCAAAATGACACGGTGGCATCTGGCCCCAAACATGCTCTATCAGGATCAAGTCTGAGAAGCGGGCTGGCCAAGAGATTTGAACAACGATGACGCATTGAGAAAATCGATAGTATGCAGACGAATATTTATGCGGCCCTTGGAGACCATTTAGGAAAGGTCCCATGAGGGATCAAAGAATATCATAAACATAATGCTGGCCCGTTAAAATTCCTCGTACCACAGTTAGAATGGACTGGCTATCGTAAGCTGTGCTCACAACAGATGTACCAGATCATTACATCTGTTGTGAGGGCAATGTGTCAGGCAACAGTGTAAATGGAAGTATATCTTTCAACAGAGCCCCTCTACATCTCTACGCAACAATCATCTGTCAACAAAATAAACCGGGATTCATCAGTAAACATCAAGTTTTATCAATCTGTAGCATTCCACGTCGCTCGGGTTTGGCACCACTGAAGAGGGAGTCGCCTATGTTGCGGTGTTAAACGGGTAAGTGGATAGCAGATTCACTTCCGCAAGCCGTTGTAGTGGCAGTAATGAAAGACTTAAAACCAAATTTATGTAACAGATGAGAAGGCCACAATAAAAAAAATTATAAATACTAAACACCAGCAACATTGTGGCGCTCTGCTGCTTAAATTTGATCGTCTTTCCTTTCCGGGATAATCTCAGCAAACTGATCACGTGTTTTAAAAATCAAAACGGAGATCTTAAAAATATAGACGGATCACTTACGTTCATTAGGTAGGTGTTCATTAGACGGTAGAAGAAACTTTTCTTGATAAAAAAATTCTGTCCTGTTGAATAAAACATATAATGAAACAAATGAATAAATTACGAATAGAACAATTCTGCTAAATTCTTTAAAACACAAACTTTGTTAGCTAGGCCAAATAAACACATTACACTTCTAAATGAGAATTTAAATATGCTAGTAATGTACAAAAGTGAATACAATTTAAGAATATATGACAAAATTTATTTAACAGACTAAATGCATTTACATTTTTGTACAAAATTCTTTTGCGATGAGCAATCTTGAAGTTATAAGGTTGTAAAGTGAGTGTCCGGTACATTAGTCTAGAATTAGTACTAATGTTGATACGCAACCATGTTAATGAACCGTTTGAATGGTAAAATCGTGATGTCAAGATAGCATTGTAATTTCTTGAAAGCATGTATTATAGCTGCGCACTTCCATTTTGTTGTAGAATATTTTTTCCCCCTATTCTTTTCACTTTCTTACTTAGATACAAAATAGGATGTTTCTTTTTATTGTCATCTAGCTGGGATATAATTATCCCAATTTCATGATCAGACATATCAGTTTGAATGACAAATTGTCATTTGAAATCGGGAACATATTATATTGACTTACTACATAGCAGCTCCTGAAGTTTCTCGAAAGCATTATCACAAGAATTAGTCCTCTGAATCTTCCCTATTCTATTAGGTCCCTTAAGAACATTTGTACAAGAAAGATAATTACGGAAGACATGGGAATATATTATATCCCACGAGTCCCAAGAAAGGCTGTCATTTCGGATTTTGTATTTGGGGTTCGATATTCTTTAATGATCTGAATTTTCATTTTATCAAGTAGTTTTAAACTTCGATATACTACGTGACTATGATATTTCACATGTTCCTGTGCGAATTTATATTTCGAATGCTTGAGACTCATATTTGATATCTATATTCTATCCAAAACGAAAGACAGTCCTTTAATGTGATTTTTCCAAGATTTTGAAGAAACTGCAATATCATCAATATACGGTAGAGCAAATTCCTCATAGTTCTTCATTATTTTCGATATGACTTTACTGAAGAAATATAGCGCATTTTTAAGTCCAAAAGGTAAACGTATTGGTCAGAAGCTTCCCAAACTAGTAACAAATATTGCATATCGTTGAGCTCTTCTTGCTAATGGTATTTGCCAATATACTCGAGAAAGATCTGAAAGAGTAATTTTGCTTTTAGCACAATTTCTGTTCTTTCTTTGATATTGGGTAACGCATAATATCCAGTCTTAGTTACTGCATTAAGTTTTCGGTAATCTATATAAGGACTTGGTTATTTTCCAGCAGATTCTATTAAAATCATAGATTAACTGCAATCCGATTCCACTGGTTCCATAATCATGAGATCAAGTATTTTCTGAATTTCTTTCTTCAAAATTTCAGTCTGGCGAGGAGAAAGTTTATATAATTTTACTCTTATTGATTCGACATTTATTAGCTCCATATCGTGACCAAGTAATTCTCCTACAATTCTGGAGAAACTAACAGAAAATTTCCTTAATATTTCTTTTAAAGCTTCTATTAGTTTCCCTGGCAATCTTTTCTCTAACTAATTTTTTGCTAAAACTTCTGAAAAATTAAATATGATAGGATCTGTAAATATATATGGTAATTCCAGTTCCATATCTCTCTTCTTCAACTTCTACAATCATATTAAATTCTTCTGGATTTTATGTAATATGCTTAATGGTATTTACATGATACACACGATTTGGTTCACTTTGTCCTTCAAAACTGATGACATAATTAATATCGGATATCTTCCTCTCAATTTTTTCTAGTCTTTTCGAATGAAAAGCAAACTTGTTCTGACAATTAGTGACTAAAATTAATACTAAATCACCAGGAGAAAATTCCATTTTAACAGCATTTCTATCATACCACATCTTTCTTTTAAGTTGATTTTTTTACATGTTCTCAACAACTATTTCTTGATATTTTTTCTTTCGATTGATCAAGTGAAAGACATATTCCACAACATCGTTTTCTTCCACAGGTTCAAGCCATTTTTCATAAAGTAAGGTAATTGGTGTTCGTAGATTCTTGCCCCATGTACACGTTCTACCGGAATGAAACCTATACTTACATGTTTAACTGTTCGTATAGAAAACAGAGCAGCTGGTAGATAATTTTCTCATTCTGAAGCAGCTTCAATACAAACAACTCAAAGGATTCTTTTCAATAAAGACGTTCTACCGGATTGCATTGTGGATGGTGAATAGAGCTTCTCACATAGTTAATTCCGAATTTTTCTAATATGATAATTTCTAAAAAAATTTCTTTTAAAAAGTCGCTGTCAAAGTATTAACAAGTGTAGTTCCTTGATCAGTTTTATGAAAACCACTGTAAGTAAAAATTTGCAAAAATCTATATCCATTACAGTTGTTGAAGATATGTCGGTTACAGATACACCTTTTTTGCGATATTTTAAGGACAAACACAAAGCAGATATATATATATTTTTTCCACTTTTTGATGTTGGGAACGGACCAACAGCATCAATATTTATTTTTGAGAATATTTCGGAAATTATAGGCACTAGAATAAATCGAGCTTTCTTCTTATCGTTTCTTTTTTCGGGACGTTGAAAGGATCGCAACTTTTCACAAATGCTTCTACTTCCTTGTAACATTTTGGCTAATAGAAATACCTAGCTATTCGATCCTTAGTTTTCCTCCTCACGCCTAAATGTCCAGATGTCCCTTCATGACATATTTTCATAACTTGAGACTTTAATGTTTCAGAAACAACTATAAGTAGCCTTTCTTGTTCAGATTTATCAGTCATTTTCTACATTAGAATATCGTTATTAGATAAATTGAAGATTTGTGTTTTTCCTATTTTAGCATGTTACATTATAGAGGATAGTTATTTATCATCTTGCTGAAGTTCAACCAGTTTTTCTGAATCAATTTGAATAAGAAAAGTTATGTCACCTTCTATACTAGACTCAAATAAATGTATCTTCTGCTGATTTATGAACTTCTTACTGCTATTCAGCTTCATTTCCTTCTTCAGATGGTTTCTCGTTACCAAATTCTTTTTTTGCAGCTTTGACATTTTCTTTTCCTCTTCCAGTTTAATTTGTGCTCTTGTTATAGCTTTGATTTCAAATGGGATATTTTCTTTTTAATTTTCTGTTTTCTTTAGGAAAGACGCTGTACGATTTCCCAACAGGTATCTTAATTGGTCAAGTTCGTTTCTAATAACAGCAGCTTTTGTAACTACATGTTCAAGAGTACATTTCAACTCAACTTTAACCAATGGAAACCATATTAATGAAAGATCATAAGATTGATGTAAGCATATCTGATTTTATATATTTGTAACAAACAACATCAATACTTGCAACATAGTCCCTTAATACTTGAATCGAAATTCCATTTAGAGTTCCTAAATTTGTATGAAGTTGCAAAAACTTCTTTGCGGTTAAAACTCTAAGTCTGTTTATACTAACCGATGAATCTAAGGATTTCTTGAGTTTAGAACATTGAGGACGCAATTTTCGATAAGATCCACACTGAAACTATTGGAGTACTTTTTTCTTTTCAAAAGTGTCTTCCTGTTTCACAGACCGAAGGTGAGTATATCGGTTTTAAGTTTCAAATTTAGAAAAATTATCTGCAATTTTCGCTTTGTTTTCAAAAGAAACTTTGGTTTTTTTTTTTTTCCTTAAAGGCAAGCTTTTTTTCTTCTTGCCTGGAACAATTTTCCTCTTAATTTTTTTCACGCACGTCTTCATATGAATCCAGCTTTTCCGAGAACCCTTTGGAAGATAATTTCTCCCCACTCATCTAAAAAATGAACTCAAACTTCCGCTGGTACTCGACGCTTTAACTAATCTGTAACAATTAAATGTTTTAAGCGCTATTTGACAACAAAAAGATCATCCTCTGTATCTGTTGGGATTGCCGTGATATTATTCACAAAAAGTATCTGGGAAAAGGTAAACCCATAGAAAATAAGATGTACAGCGAGATACTAGTCCGTGTTGACGGTACTATCATAGACAATGTCGAACTGAGCTCTGCCGCAAGAAAATACTCTTCCTTTAAAATAATGCAACACCACATGTGCCTGCATTCACAAGCTGGACTTGAGAATGGGATCTTTTTCTACACCCATACACTGTGACATCTCTCCGATGCGTTTCTACCTTTTTTTTTCATATCTACACTTACATTTTGATGGCGCTTTCATCAATTCCGCACAAAACGTTTGCAATAAAGTTGATCTGTTTTTAGACTCATAGCCATGAAATTCTTGACCCGAAAAAAGGCTCTGAAAAACTGCTAAAACATTAGCAGAAAATCATACATTTGTGTGGCGATTGCTACATGAACTATAATACTGCCTTCATGATTTTTTTTTATAACTTTTATGAGAACTTTACTTGGTGGAAAACATTAGTTATATAACACGCGACAATTAAATTTACTCATATACTTAATTGTTAAGACTTTATTTATGGAGGGTTTTTTTTTTTTTTTTTTTTTTTTAAATATATATATAAATTTTCTGAATAAGTTATTTTAGAATTATGAGAATTTTTAATTTATAGAATTTAAATGCAAAAAAATCACAACTTAAGTTCTTGTAAGAGAAATGTCAGTATATCCCTCTCTATATATATACACACACAAGATGTAACAAAATGTCATGTCCAAACGGCATGTATTATTGTCTCGGGTCAGGAGGAATCTCTACATAGGAACAGAGGGTCGGAATTTAGAAGAGGGTGATAAGCGATGGCAGTCGTAGCACGGACATTTCAGGGAAAGGATTTAACTTACCAAAAGCTGGATTGGCATAGACGATCCTATAATTTAGAGACCACGATCTCCGGACCTAAGCTTCCTGGATTTTTCCCTCAGGTAATACCCTAATTGTGTAGTATGCGACACACTTGTTCTATCGGACATGGATCTCAATTGCGTGTACTGTTAAAATAGCAGCATGTACCTGAGAGACTCCTGGGCAATTCGAACTAGTTCGCGATTCCATGAGCCACCAATATGAAGCAAGCATCGCAAGTGATGGGGCCAATTTTTAGCATGTATTACGAATTTAATTTGTATTTGGCACTTTTTGTTGTAAAATAAAGTTTTTCACACTTTTTCGTATTAATTGCAATGCAATTTCACTGACACGATAGCTACACCCTTTGTTCTTATGTAATTCTGACTTCTCATAACCTGACAACTATACGTACCGTTTTGATATAATCTTTCGTGACACCCTGTATATATATTAGATTATTTTTAATTCAATAATTTGTCAGCCCCACTTGCCAAATCAGATAAGCTTTACTTTTACGAATTTTATAAAATTTAAATATCAAAGCCGTATACGACTACATATATTCAAAACAAATATATTACAAATAAACCTTACATAGAAGGTGCTACACGAAGTTGTGCAAAGAATATGGCATAACTAACTCAAAATAAACAATTCCTAGGACGTCAAAGAAAATAATGAACATTGTTTATGCCAGATTTGCACACGAGTATATTTTAGAGGGGGAGGGAGAAGATCGGAATCACATGGAGCTTTATCATTTCGATTCTGGATCATACTAAATGATTCAAATCCGGTTACCATACAATCAAATAATAATAATAGCCACTTATCCGGCAATACTTTTGACCCGAGTTCTTACAGATCTTTTGCATTTGTTTCTGTCACTATCACATGAACAGTATATGTTGATATGTTCAAAGCGTTAGCAATTTTCGACATGCTTAAATGGCAGTCTGATTCCTAAACGTCATGCTCACGCTTCACTTCACCGTAAGTCCAGTTCGTACGAGACCCTTTCTGAGCGTACAATTATCGTCTAGACTCTAGACGATATTTGTACGCTCAGAAAGGGTCTCGTCGGCGGTATTATCCCAGACCTCTTTAAAGCCACCAAAAACTTAGTGCCATTTCTAGACTTTGGATCTTAACAAGCAGTAATCTTCGAAGGCTTGTCGAAAACATGGTGTTTCCGCAGCATTCTATCCGAGTTGCACGCTAAATTTGATGACGTATCGTTGTTCAAATGACTTTTTTATTGCACAACATTTCAATGTGTAAAAACATGTTTTGTGTAGAACTTCGACGTTGCGGCTTCTATTAGCAGTGTTCGCTCATGTTTGGAAATTCAAATTCTGTTTTTTTTTTTAAATTAGGAGCACGCTGCGATGGACTGTTGCGCCAGAGAAAAAAAAGCATGCTCGTTACTTTCATAACGCACTGTATTATGTGGCCCATTTAGAATTTCCATGCTTTTGCTTTGATAGTTTTTTTTTTTTTTTTTTTTTTTTTTTTAATACTAATTTGCGATGTGACCTCCTAAATCTACTTCATTTATCGAATAAATTAGAAAGCAATATCCAAAATTTTAATCCTTAGTACAAAATGTACACAATAAGATAAAGATATAAAATATTAAGATCCGAGATTGAATATCATTCTTTTTCTTTTCCAGAGAAATAAACGTTTTTTATTAATGACATTTATATATTACTTTCTTAATGTAATATAAATGTGTTGATGCCTGAGACACTTATGCCGAGCGGGTAGTTAAATAGCAAGTGCTCTGGGCTACAAGTTCAATAATTTATAGGCTCACTTCAGGCTTAGATATTTGGAGTTCACTTTAAACTGCAGGTCTTGGCTCTGAGCATATTTACCTAACTGCTTATATTGTACCAAAATTAGATGTACCTTTTTAAAGAATTCAAACGGTATTCTTGTATCAACTGCATTACGATATAACATGAATCACATTTATTTGATAATAGTATTAAAATTATGAGAAGCAGAAAATGATTATCCAATTATTTTGATAACTCTCTTTTCTGCTCATTAAATTTATTTTCTTTGAAACAAAAGTAGTACATGTCATATTCTCAACATTTGTTTATACGAAAATTCTGACAAGGCAGAGGCAAAAATAGCTATACAGTAAAATGTGTAGCTATCTTACATGTATCAAATACAATACAAGAGGAATTGACACATTTTAAAATAATTATTATAATACCAGTTTGCTTGATGAAAGAAGCATATTCAAAATGGCAAATTAGTCAACCTTTGCCTTACATAAGATACTCACTCACATGCATCTACAAAGTATTAACACTAAATGCTAACTGTTGGAGGAAGGATTATGGTTACTGTATATTAGAATTAATTTAAACAGTTACTGTATATTCAGATCACTGATTATTAAGGTAAAATAAGTTTAACAAATCATTTAATTTTGAAAATACATAATTACACAGATAAAGTTAGCAAGATGAGATTAGTGTGCATCATGCATGCGAGCGAGAATCCAATTGGTTCTTTTCTACCAGTCTTAAACTACAATCTGGGAGAAAGTTTGAATAGGCGAGCAGGTGTTGCCATCTGTGGATAGAAATGGGAGTTTCCCACAGGATATGCATCGAATGAAATTCAAAATCTAGCATCTTTGTGTGCGCTGGTAGTATTTGAGATACTAATTGTTTACATTTTCATTTTGCCACCTATGATTAGTAAAGATATCTAATTTATAGAAAAATTTATGAAATTTGCACATCATACACTCAGCCAGAGATGTTACAGATTTATGAACATCTGTTCGTATTCTCACACTGGTGTTGAAAAAAGATCTCACATATTAACCTTATTTGATCATGGGTTAAAATTGTGAAACATTTGATAATAATGAAGTAAACAATTTTAATCATTTGGTAGCGTCTAGGATCCTATGATATGCGCGTATATATGAACATAATCAGATAAAATACATCTGAAGTCACAAGCTAGTATATTTTGAAACAACCTATGATATAAATTTTTTTTAATGTTGTGATTGCATTAAAAAGTTTTCTCCATGAGCGGGTGATTTTTTACGTAAGTTAAAAAATATATTTATAGCGTACTTACAATATACCTCATCTTGAAAGCATTAATGGAAAGCGCAGCCATCAAAATTATACAAGTTTTTGTCATATTCTCTAAAATAGTAATCCTATAACATATTAAAAGTTCCAATCCTCATTAGACACGTTAATCAATATTAATAAGGAATTTGAAAGCTCCAATTTTCCATGGTAGATATTAGGTTGGGGAAAAAGTTATCCATTATTTTTTCGGTAGACGTCTGTAGTGATCGCTATCTCGTGAGGTATCTATCAAACAATTTCAAATTTATGCTCATTGGAAAGGTGACATTTGACACTAAAATATTCTCTTGCGGTTTTTTGTTTGATTAATTCAGTTATGAGTACAAGGTTTTAAAAATAGAAGACAACAAACAGAAAATTCGATACATTTTAGTTTTCTTTTATAATGGCGAAAATGCTAACCAGGTGGCTAAAATTGTGAAAGGTGTTTATCGTCCTATATAGGACTGTAACAACCAGTTACGCACAATTTTGGTTTCGTCGATTCCGTTTGGCTATTTGGATGCTAAAGATGCACCTCGCATGGATACAACATCGTCGAGAATGTCTATAAAATATCAAAAATTATCAAACTTGACAGCATGTCAGCAGTCGTAGCTTTGCACAAGACCTAAAAATCTACATGAAAACTGTTTTAAACCTTTTTCAAAGCGAATCTGAAAGAAGTTACAAAAAGATCACGTAAAAATAATGGATTTCTTTTTCCCCAACCTAATATAAACATTTCAAGTCTAGTGATGTCTCAAAAACACAGAATTGAAGACTATTTACTTTAGTTCTAAATTAGCTTTTCTTGTTTCATTTTTATGAAACAAGCAAAGCAAATAAATATTGAGGTTGAAACAGAT
The DNA here is from genome assembly GCA_026290005.1 of Latrodectus geometricus. Lineage (NCBI taxonomy): Eukaryota > Metazoa > Arthropoda > Arachnida > Araneae > Theridiidae > Latrodectus > Latrodectus geometricus. The sequence goes on from JAPDSC010042304.1 coordinate 117,474, forward strand.
GTAATGAATATATAAATGGAATTGGCACTTCCACCAAATAGCTGCATAAATTTCTTGGGAAGAGAATTTGCAAACAAGACATGATTTCAAATACTACATAATATGCAGTTTTTCCCACCACAAAGTAATTTTGATCTAATGACAATTGAGAAACATGATCAGATATTTTTTCAACCTTCTCACCAGTTATAAGAATTTTAATTACCGAGCCCAGAAAATCTCACTATATTAGAATTACTTTTAATGTCAATATGAAAAAGAGCTGTTATTATATATATATATTTTACAAACAAAGTTTAAAGTAATAAAAATTTCTTAGATGAGAATTTTTCAATTTTTTTTTTAAGAAACCATAAAATTTATATACTCCAATAAATGTCAATTTTGAACAGTTTAGTTCATACGCATGAACTATAAAAATGTTCAACTAAAAAGAATATGGCAATAATTTCAAAAATTGAAGAAGCACCAGGGCACAAATAACATTCTCTATTAATAGCAAAGATAACTCTTCCTAATAAACAATGATTATATTCTTGATTATTCATTTTAATTAGTTCAGATAGGAACTTATGCAATCATCTACTACAAATTTTATAAAATCATTTTTAAATGTGTTGTAAATTTAAACAAACCAAACAAAATAATATTAAATCATCATCATTGCCTATGAGATATTATGCTGATTACAAATTAATGAAATTTTCAATACTGTTTAAAACATAAAATAATTGCTACTTTTGTATTCTCAATTAACACCCATAAGCTATTATTAAAATATTTTCGATATCTAAAATCAAATATAGTTTTATAATTGACATCATTGTATAAATGAGTTGAGAAATTTTTTTTAACAACTATGATACAATTTTGAATTGATCTCTAATTCAAATTTCAATGGCAATTTAAATTATTTAGAAATTTTGGTTTTCCTATATTGCTCCACATTGTTTGCCTATTCCACATGACTGCCAGATATATTAGCTGTGACTTATCAGAGATAATAGACTAAGGACCATAAGTAATGAGAACAACTGTAATAGCAATGCTATCTATAAAATAACTACTACAATCACCAAGATTTATCTCAATAACATATAAAACTTATACAGAATTAAATGCTATTCAAATGTTTATCATACATTTTTTATACATAATGCAGTGCATCAGTAAAACAAATCCCAAATCAGATTAGTTGTTAAGAAACATCTATTAAAAATATAAAGATATAAAATGATAATTTTTTAAAGCAATCATAGTAGAAACTTGTTTATCTGAATATCTAATTCACTTCTTAGATATTCACACAAAATAAATATAAATTATTGACTGATTCTGAACAATCTCTCATAGATCCTAAATTGACATTCAAAATGAACTAAAAACAAAAACTTTTTTTGAGTATTCTATTTTTATTACATGATAAATGAATGGAACAAATAAGCACAGAAATGAAAGGAAACTGATGATTTTACTCATGAATAATAAAATTTCAGAATTCTTAAATCTTGCAATAAAAAAATGGTTTTTGTAGAATTATGGGAAGAAAACATAAATATCAAAATAGATGTGAATTTAGTGAGTATTTAAATCAAGAGATCCCAGTGTACTAAGCTCAAGAATTACCATTTATTTTTTAATGATTAACAATTTTTGTATGAAATCCCTTCATAGTATTGATAACACATTATATATATTTTACATAATTAAAAATTTATGACAAATGTTAGACATGTGCAATCAAGTGATAAATTTTAATTTATTTATTCTGTAGTGCATTTAATCAGTGTAAAATTATTTTATATTGCAGACATGTTTACAATTGTATATTTAAAATTTGTCTCCCTACTATTTTTACAGTCTTCCCTCTGCTGCACAATGTTTTAAGTCCAGTAATTATGTAAAGAAATATCTTAAGTTAATCACATTTTATCATTGAATTTATAAGTATGAACTCCAATTTTAAAAATGTGCAGCACTAATTTTATAATTTTATTAAAATAAATATCTGTATTAAAATGGAGGTGGAAGGAGTTAGCATTCTCTTCTTAAAGATGTGAGTGCTGAAATAGCATTCCTCATTAATTCATTATTCTTAACGATAAATTTTCAAGTTAAATAGAATTAAAATTGAAAATACAACATATATAATTATGAATTATTTAAAAATTTTAAGTGATTTCAACCTTTTTTCATAAGAAGTATAAATAAATACCAATTTTATATTTATTTAACACAAAGTTTTTAACTTTTACACATATGAAAGTGAGAATAAATCTTTAAGAGCACAAAAAAGTAAAGAAATTATAAAGTATATTGACAAGATAAATGAAAATGAATAATTTAAGTTTTATCTTATTCAATTATGTTTTAAGTATATTTATAGAATACAATAAAACAAAATCAAATAGTTACATTTTCTTACATTTAATAAATAAAAAATCTTAAAAAATGGATGTACTGGTAAGCTTTATATGAAGGGATAGTTTCAGTAAACTTTTTTTTGCAGACATTCAAAATAAAAAAATATTGCTCTCAACTTGCAACTTTGATCATTTTTAAGAATAAAGGGACTGATTAATGGGGGATTATAACAAAAATTCTTTTATACATAAATCATTAGCATTTGAGAAGCATCAACTCAAAAACAAAACTATTTTATATGCTGCTCAATGTAATAGTTACTTTTTTTAGGATAGCAAATTGTATTAAGCAATAAAAAAGAAATTATCTAGTATGCAAAATTTTTAACTAGTTCAATTATTTTAGCTGTTGCTAAAAATGCTTGTAAAGTTTGAAGGACAACATCAAATCAACAAATTCAAAGATAAAGAAATTTATTTCTCCCCAATAATGCTTTCACTTTCAGCAAATTGAAATATTAGCGTTATATTTACATTATAATTAATTATTTACTTATGTTATTAGAGATGAGAACAAAGAAAACAGGATATTTCATCAAAAATTATCAACTGCATTAATTTTATGAACATACTAATCAAATGTCTCATGCACATTATCACACCAGGTACTATTTATATTCTATTAAAAATAACTTTATATAAAACTTGAGTATAAGACAGTATTTAATAATTCTTAATATTTTACCTCACGAGCATGGCTTTGATACAAACACATTTTATACTATAATGCAGTTACTTTATCCCCAGACAATGAAAAATGTTTTAATTTATATTTATCCTTCCAGGATAAATTTATTGCATCACAAAGCAAAAAAGGAGAAAAGAATGCACATTTTAAGAAAAATGCAGTTAATATTAAGTAAAATTATAAAAATATTGGAATTAAAATTTTTTTTTTTGTAATTTAAAGACTTTTTTCAGCCACTTCCCTACCCCCAAATATATTGTAAATTTTTTTTTTTTTTTTTTTTAGCTGCATTAAGATTATTAAGATTATAAGACCTTAACTAACCATTTTAAAATAAGATTACATGATCAAAACAAAGTACATAACATATCCAATTTTAGAGTTAAAGCCACCATTCTCTTCAAGAATTTTTCTTTTGTTATTCATTTTTATCTTTTGATTATTTCAGCATTTTATTGAAATTTGAAGTATAAGATGTCATTCATGGAAGAATACAGTTTCATTATTTAGACACATTCCCCATCCCACCTCTAGCAACATTTAACATCCATATTCCAAATATGCTAATAAATAAACTCAAACATTACAAAAGATCATGGAATAAAAATACCAGAACATAAGGAATGATAATTAAGTGAAAGTAGAAGAAATACATTAATAAAAATTAAAAATAACAAGATTTATAATTGGAAAACAATTTTTTAATTATGACATTAATTTAAAAATATACTTCTGAAAATTTTAAGACTTTTTAAAAATATATTTATAACGAATGAACTTGATACTAACAAAAAATTCAGAATCTAAGAGTATTTAAAAACACTTTTTATTCACTTTCGAAGATTAAAACAAATCAATTAGTAATTTTGAAATTCAATTTAAAATAAGTATGCACTGTATTTTTTTCCAACTAAATAACCAGTTTTAAAAATTTTTTATACAACTATTATTTTACATCTCAATATGTTTTAATTTTTATGCATTAATCTTTGACTGAAATCTCTTTATTTACATGCAACTATATTAAATAAATCCTAAAATAAATGAAACAATAATCATTTACTTCACCTCAGTTAAAATGCATGTTTTCCTTAATAAAAACAAACTGAGAAATGCTTACAAAAGTTCACAGAATTTTTCAGATTAAGATAGTAAAAATATGATGAGCTGCCTCTGCAATTTTTATTTCAGGTTACACAGCAAATATATTTTTGCAGCTGTCCTATTTATTTCTTAATTAATGGAAAAAAATGAAATAACAGGATTCTTTTCATTTGCACACACATACACACATTAAGATTTGTTTTCTAAAAATCTGCACAAGCACCCCAAACTATCATAGAATGAAAATTAAGCCTATAATTCACCTTTAACACTGAAGTGATTTAATGAAAAAATGATAAGAAGCAATTTAATACAGGGAGTCATGGTTTATATAAAAGCACATAATTGTAATTTGTATACTGTTTCTTTATATATATACACACACATATATATGTAATCAAAAAATCTATTCCAAATAACATAATTTGTTTTAAATAAGAAATTATACCTATCTCTTGCCAGATATAAGAGCAATTCATCAACAAAATAACATTTGTTAATCAGTATGTATTTTGATATAAACTTAGAAGAGTTTTGATGTAAACTTAAAAAGGGATGTTAAAGTCTGGCAAATTATTTATGGAGACAGAAATATTAAATACATACATTTAAGTTTAAATCTGGAATGTAACCCCATAGCATAAAAAATTAACCTTGTAGCTTATTAAATTTTGAACTCAGTTAAACATTCTATCCCCTCCCTTATATATATATATTCATGAGGAATAATTAATTACCCCTTATTTTTAGAACATAAAACTTTTAAAATTTCTTAGTTTTTATAAATTAATAAGAAATTGAAAAGTATATAAAAATTTTTCATCCATTTATTGTTATCATTTTATGAAAGATGATGCATTTAACTCAACCTCTGGGAGTAGGATATAACATATTATAACACAGATAGAAAAGAAAAGTGCACAATATATCGACAGGTTCCTCATATAAAAACGTATATTAAAAATAGAGAATTAAAAACAGGCAATTTTTCTTTGGACTCGGATTAAAGACACATTAGTTTCAACTGATTAAACAAACTTGATTAAATACATATCTATTATAAGACAAAAGCATATTACATTAAAAATATATTTTACACAAATGTTAACTAATCTTAAAAGCCCTCATCTCTGCAGTTTAGTTGAAGCAGTATTCAAAGACAGTAAACAAAGCAGCATATATAAACAAAATTCTTAATACAATTTAAGTAGACAGCAATTAACAAAGCACCCATGAATCTCTCTCTCAAACAAAAACACATTCAATCTCATGAAATAACACAGCAGTTCTGCGGCCAACTGATATTCCTGTCAAAACAATAAATACTATCCAAATATGATTCTAATGTTTCTACAACTTATATAAATCAGTTATAATAGTAACAATAATAAAACTATTCCAATCTAAAAATCAAAGGTTGACTAGACTAAAACTAACAAATGTATAACCACCAAGAGGAATTTCTGAAATATACAAACTATATAAATATGTATGTATGTATATATATATAAATATACATATATTGTATATATATATACATATATGTATATATATAATATGAATTGAGTCAAAATAGGCTGCCATAAATGCAATATTGAGATACAGCAGTTGTCTGAACAATCACACAATGTCCTTTGAAATACACAGAGCAGGATGACAAGAAGAGTGCAGCAATAAAAAGTCCAAAATGCAATAAAATCACATCACGGTTAAGGAAGATAAAGGAGTCTAAATAATATTCATTAGATTCAATTACCGGAAAACATTTAAACTTTACCTAAACGTGTGAGTGTAAGGGAGGAGGAACAGAACAAGCCTGCTCCTAGTCTCTATGATACACACCCATGAGTTGCAGAATGAAATGGAAGCAACTGTGATACACAAAGAGAGGTGGTTGTGTGGAATCACAGTTCTTTTTCTGGAGGGGGAGGGGGAGGCAATGTCCTTTTGAACTTGGCTAATGGGCCTTTCGCCATTGGCGCTATTAGCACACGGAATGATGCAGCAGAGCAGGTGGTGTCGTTTATGGCCAACGATGATTTGAGAGAGAGAGGCAGTGTTTCACTCCATGGTGTAGCCCACCCTTGCTGCATGCAGAACGGAAAAAGAACAATACTCTAGAGGTGGTCGATCACAAGAGTTCATACTGGTGTAGGTGCATCCGCTGGATGATGTCACGGCAGTCGTTGAATACCCGTCGAATGTTCTCTGTATCTACAGCACATGTAAAGTGGGGGTAGCAGTAATGCTTTCCATCACCGCTTGCTGTGCTAATACGCTGTAAAAAATAATCAGTCATGGTTTAGTGGGGTAATAGTAAGTTAAGACACTAGAATAACAAATAGCCATACTAAAACCAAAAATAAAATGGATAAAAATCGTGTAAAACTATTTTCAATGATAAACCCTTTTAAATTTTTCATCGTAAAATATTTATTAAATATACTTTAACAAATAGAAAGGATTCTCAAAAATAAATAATATAATTTTTGAACTCAATATTTAGTTTAACACATAACATAAAGGTAGGAAAACAAAAAATATTTTAAATATTAAACTCTAGTATTTATTACTAATAACATAAATCAATTTGAGGAATTTAAAATTTATTTATCATTCAAAGGTACTTTTTTCCCAAATTAAATAAGCAAAATAATAAATTAAATTCATACAACTCCCAATTCAATTTTCCTTGAATGATATTTTTATTCTTTTTAATCAATTTCTTTATTTTGATGTAAAATTTCTGATAAGACCTAGTTAATTATGGCAAGAAATATAATAGTATCAGCACCAGAGAGATAATTAGCTAAAAAGTCTTATGCAGCAGCAAAAAAACATAGGATGTAACCCTTTTATGAAAATTTAAATGTCAGAACTATTCAAGGCAAATATAATTTCGGTAATATAAATTTTTTTTTTTCAATTTTAAAGGAAACTGATAAATAATGAATTTTTTTAAAATATTTTTAAATGGAATATAATCAATATTAAATGTCTAAAAACTTTATTTATATTCTAATTTCAAAATATATATTACCACTTTAAAAGAATTTTATAACAAAAATTATCCACAGAGCAGTACTTTTCAATGTTCTTAAAAATACTACCCTACTTTTCCATTTTTTTATTTACATGAAGATTTGAAATATAATTGTAAAAGTAATAGGAATAACTGATTTTATAATTTGACTCTTAAGGCTATTAGTTTATAATTAAAGCATAAAACTGTTTGCAAATTAGAGTGGGAAAAATTATTTTTACAAATAAATGAATAAGTTAAATTAGCTATCCACTAAAAAGAGGATGAAATTAAATTCTGAAAAGTATAAAGAGGAGAAAAGTCTACAATAAATTAATAATTCATATAATATATTTTTCTCAAATTAGATTCGACTATTTAAGTTGATAAAAATTATTTTCTGTCTTATACCAATAATTTTTAAAATTGTTTTACACAGTTTGAATCTAAAAAAGATTAAATGTATAGTTCTATAAATGAATAAGTTTAGTCATTAGAAAAATGGAAAATAAAGATTTCATAAAATAACGATTAAAAGTCTGTATAAAAATTTCAAATGTTTACATTTAACTATATTGACAATTCTACGTGCAGGAAATAAATACCCTGAAGACACATTCAAAAGAATTTATGTGCATAATTAGTAACTGTCTAAAAATAGTGAACACAGAAAAAAAAAAAAAAGTTTAAGGATAATTATGTTAAAAATTATACAGAAAAAATTGCGCTGAAGAATAAACATACAAATAGTAATTTTTAAAGAGAAATCAATTGTAGTGTTTTTTAGAATTCTAAGATCGTTAAATAGAAATCATTTGATCAGTAAAAAATTAATTTCTGTTTTGTGACATTTACTGATAATTTAGGTATATCTTCTAATATTTTTCTTCAAATGTAGTATATATATATATATATATATATATATATATATAATATTAAATAATTGTTCTATTATATTATGACTTCTTTAATATATCTCATGGGAAAAACAGGAACATATTTCATTAAAATTTGTTGTTACCTAATTTTATTATCAAAATAATTTTGAATGATTTTTTTAATAACTCCATATAATAAGCACAGAAAAGAATAAAATATTAACTTGTTTTTTTTCCACAAGGAAAGGAAATTTTACTTGCAGATTCAAATAGGGTGCTCTTACAATTACAGATTATAACATAATTTACATGCTGCAATATTAATTAAGATATAAAAGTCTACTAAAATGGCTTGTTAGAAAAAAACATTTCTTATCAAACTTTCTATTAGCATATGATTCTTTAATCATTTTGCACATTATTACCACAGAAAAATCAAATACAATTTAGATTATAGAATAGATATCAATATTTTTTTCCTTTACCAAAAATTCATCTCTTATGAAGTATTTCGCTCTTAAGACTTCAGGCTCATCCCCTTGATCTGTCACCGCTATAAAAACAATATAAATACTTAAGAAAAATAAATAAATAAAAAATTTTGTAATCCATAGGTAAATCATTTTAATAATTGATCAATGTTATGTAGCAGTTAAGTAAAATCCAATTTTTATTACTTAATTTATTGCATGAAATGATATTCTAACATAGGTTGAATAGTGATATTATAATACAAAACCAAACATATACATTTTAACTTGAAAGCTTTGACTAGCTGTATTTTTCCTTATCACTAAAACTCAGCGTTAACTAAAATATTATTGCATATAGTTTACTTATGCACAAGATTATCCACTTAAATCATTATATTTACAAGTACAATCAACTACTTCTTAGAAATTCATGCAAATATAATGATTCATTTCATATTACTCAGTCTGAAGTGGTTAAACTGATTAAATGTGAGTGGTCGAAATTAAGAATCAGCAAAAAAAAATATTAGATATTCTGAATTATATTATGGCGAACGAAATGTCGTTTTTGCGCATGTCAATGATGCTTTACCATTTATGAGATCATTGCTTAGTTATGAAAACCTAAAACTTAAATTTTCTTTTCCCCATTTTAAGTGAAATGGCAAGCCAAATACTAGAAGAGATTCATATCCCCCATTGCAGGCTTTTGGAGTTTCACAAGGGTAGTAATGCATCAGTTGCTACCAAAAACATTTGTGATGTTTACCCAAGTGTTTTAGATGTTCGTACATGGCAAAGATGGTTTTCAAAGTTCAGATTCAGTAATTTCGATATTTCCGACTCACATCGATCAGGAAGAGAAATTTTAAACAATGACGTATTAAGGGCGCAAGTGAAAGCAAATTTATGTCAGACAATGTAGGAACTGTCAAATGCTCTTAACCAATCTTGGTCGACCATCCAAGAACATTTGCAACAGATTGATAAAACAAACAGAGCAGGTGTTTGGGTTTTGCATAATCTGTCTGAAGAAAACAGAGCTAACCGACCAATGACATGCAACTTATTGTTCCAATGGTACAATACAGAACAGTTTTTTAATTGCCTGATTACTGCAGATGAAAAATGGGTCTTGTATAATCCAAAATGCAAAAGACAGTGGCTCTCTGTGAATGAACCGCCAAGCTAGGTTTATATCCAATAAAGGCGCTTTTGTGTGTTTGGTGGGATATTCGTAGAATCGTCCATTTTAAAGTGCTTTTAAACTTGGAGAAACTGTTAATGCAGACCCTTATTGTGAATAATTAAATCGACTAAATCAATCATTAATTGAAAAGTACAGGGTGATCTTTTTTAAAGTGACAGTGTTTGGAGTGTCCTGTAGCTCAATCTAATAGACGAAATGGCACCAAACTTGGTATTTAGACTAATCAAGACAAAAATTTTAGTTCCAAAAAACACTGCTAGGGCATTTTGTGGCGCTTTACAATGTATAAAATGCGAGAAAAAAATACTAACACAAAATATCGTACAGTTAAATTATTAATATTTATTTACTAGATAAACTTTCCCTGTGAGGATTTACACCACATTCAATGTGAGCACCATTCTCAGAAATAACAAGACATTATTTTTTTCTGGTTCGAAATTCCTGAAAAGCTGAGGATGCATTACATTGATTCATATAATACAGCTTCACCAGTAATGCACATTCCGGTAACATGAGAAGCATGGCCACTGGAGCTCATTTACTTAAGCTAAGATTATTTGTCGGAGCTATCTACTACTTGCTTTTATAGCCTCTATTACTGGTGCTGTCATTACACAACATTTGCATTTTTCTTTGATACCCGTGTTTTATGCTAAATCTGGTTATTGTTAACTACAGCAGCGCCTCCAAATGCCCCAGTGGCGATTTTTGGAACAATTTTTTTTAAACAGAATCTTTTTCCCTATGTTTTGATTATTCTAAATACCAAATTTGGTGTAATTTGGGCTATTAGATCATGCTACAGGGCGCTTTAAACACTGTCACTTTAAAAAAGATCACCTTCTATATAGCAATTATCAATAGAAAAGGCTTTATTTTGCAACACTATAATGCAAGACTGCACTGCGAAAGAAAAACACTGGAAAAAATTACTTGATTGTAGTGGGAGGTATCGCCTCACTCATCATAATCACCTGACATTGTGCCAATCAATTTCCATTTATTCAGTTCAATGCAACACTTCTTAACAAATAAAAAATTTTAAAATTTGGATGATATGAAAAATGCCACCTCCAGATATTTTACTGAAAAACAAATTGATTTTTATCAATCTGACATTGAAAATTTGTATACTAGCAGGCAAAAGGTTGTTGCCAACGAGGGTGATTACATCATTAACTAAAAAGAAAAATGAGTAAGAAATTTATTTATTCGAATTTACTGTAAAAAAAATTACATAATTTTCCAATCCCCCTAATATAAAGAAGATAAATAAAATATAGAGCTTTCTGCAATCTGAACTAAATAAATGTTTGCAAATTTAATTCTTAAAAGCTTGGAACTACAAGTGAAAATATAAAACAATTATATTGCATAAGAAAATCAGGAGCATAATAAAAATGCTTTGAAATTATTTAATGTTTGTTTGTTACTTGCTTAAACAATTTCATTTATACTCTAATTTTTTTTTTTTTTATTCAGTTAAATATATAGATGTATAAAAATGACTTATTTATAATCTGGTCATAGCAATATTTCAAGCATTAATGTTTTACATCATAAATATTTTTATGTCCCATATTTAAATTTTTGTACTCTTATTGAAATTTTCTTGCCAAAAATCTGTGTTATATATTATTCACAATGATCCTTTAATACAATTCTGTTACACAGAGGTGATATTTTATTTCAAACATACAGCTCTACAATTGTATACCAAACAATAAATACCAAATTTAGACTACTGTAAACAACAATATTTGAAACAGACAGCATACTTTTTTTTATTGGGAATGAAAAGGGAATTTCAGAATGGTAGAGAATCTCACACAATTTAGCATTTACGTTACAAAATAAAAAACAATATAATAAAAATGGAGGAGGAAGTTAATTTATTTAAAATGAATAAGTTGAAATAGTTAACTAATTTCACACTGAATCAATCATCTACTTCTTTTCTCAATTTATTACATGCTAAATTACGACTTAATTTTGCTTTCCTCTAGATATACAGTTTTAATATAACCTATTAATATATAATCCTTATTTAATCCAAACTATGGAAGTTTTTGGGGATAAAATGTAAATAATTATATTAGTTTAAATATATACTCTATTAATATCATTCTAAATATTTGTAATTTTACTAAAGATAAATATTACAATGTTTATTTAGTTATTATTATACTACATGTTAAATATTCTTGGCACATGATATTGACATAACAACCACAAAATATACTTAATATATCTTTTTGTGTATTATTTATGAAAACTGTATTGTACTAGAGGGAAGAATATATTTAAATATTTTACCTACCATAAAATTATGAATACACTGAAATGCCAGTGAATTAGGGATAGTAAGGGTTATGCAAATTGAGTAACACAGTGCATCATTTACGAGCAAGTATAAGCGCTGGAATAACTGCTTGTAATGCATTATCACACATACTGTGGTTGTTCTCAATTAATATAGGAGATCCCCAGTATGGGTTCAATGCCTGATTTAGATGCCTTCAATCACGAAAAAATCATAGGTGTAAGATGCATGGGCCACTCAATTTCTAAAGTTGCCAGATAGCTAGGATTTTTTAAAGTAGACAGTGTCAAAAGTATATCAAGAATACACGGAGGGTGGACAGAAAACTAGCAACAGGACAATTAGCCTTGACAGTGCAGATACTTCTCAGGTATATTGTACGTAGACAAGCATTAGCTCAAATTACCAACCAGTTGAATTTTGTTGCCAGTCGTACAGTCAGAAAATGGACTAGGCAATGTTTCATCATTTTATGGGTTTCCTTCACCTTATGGGTTAAAAAAGCCATTGACCTACGATAGTACCATTCCTCAATGCTTGCCAACAAGCAGCACATCTTGCTTAGGAAAGAAAGCATAGTGTAGAGGATTGGAAACAAGAGTCTCAATTCCAACAACTTAATGCCGATGGGAGGCTGAGAATATGGCGTAAGGCTCATGAACCCATGAAACTGTACAAGGGCATGGTGGCTCATAGTCAAGGGTGTTTTTTCATGACACTGTTTGAGACCTGTGTGGGTGTATCAAACTCCCTCAATCCAATTCAGTACAGAATAGCATAAACTGATGTAGTGATCATCTCCATCAGTTTATGCTGTTCAGTTATCCATGTGATAATGGAGTCTTCCAGCAAGAATACTGAACTTCTGACAAGTCTTGGTTAACTACTGACTGGTTGAAAGTCTCAATTCCAGAACATTCCTCTGACTTTTTTTGTCATAAATTGGCCACCTAGAAGGCCAGACTTAAATTTTATAGAGTATCTTTGGAATGTTAGGAACAAGGTGTGAAAAAACATCACACAACACCAATGAATCTTACTGAATTATAAATAGCTTTTGTCAATATTTCACAAGCTATTTCCACTAAACGTTCCAGAAATTTGTTGAATCTATGCTTTATCATGTGGCAGCGGTTATCAAGGCCAGAAGTGGCCCAACTCGTTAGTAGGTAAATGTCTCTAATTCAGTGTTATTTGTTTTACTTATCATTAATAAATTATATAACCACTTACCATCAGGAGGTGTCTGATAATGAGCGAAGTCTGGGAAGTAATCTACTAGTTTAGACTTTCCAGCTTTAATTTTTTCTGCTAACAGATCTTGTTTGTTGAGGAACAAAATAACAGATATCGTCCGCAACCATCTGCAAAAACAATATTGCAATTTGATTTAAAAAATTATATTAAAATTTGAAGAAGTGAAAAGCTGAAATCATTATACAAAATATTTGGATTATAGTAACTTTTTGTATTATCCCAGAATCGAAGTCAACGATGAATACTTTTCTTAAAATAATAATTTGACCTGGATGACTTGGTCATTAAATTCTATCATTGGATGTGGAAATTAAACTATTAGTAATATATATATTTAGTTTCAGAAAAAATGTACCCAATTATAAATTTAAAAATATTGGACTTAAAATTCTCCACTTTATAAAATAATTAAATAAGGATGTTTTTGCTAATCTAGTGAACTAAGCAAGTTCACTGGACTTAAAAAAAAATGTTTAAATTAAGCGCAGGTTGTTTTAATTGTAGCAGAGTAGACACATTTTTGCATTTTAGTTGCTGTGGTAAGAGCTATATTAAATGATTAATCTTTTATGACATCAGAAGGTACAATAAGCAACATGTAGTCTCATAATTGTTTGAATAGATAACAAAAATTAATTTTTTTTAAATAAGGAATTTAATTGTAGATGTTTTAAGTTGAAGATTTTTTAACTTCATTTTTACAAATTAAGCCTCTATATCATTAGAGCCAAGTGGCCTATCAGTATATATACTGAAATAGCAGATTAAGAACGAAAAGAAATTTATGTTATGAAAAAGTTCTGTATTGTGTAAAAGTACTGCCTAATTTATATTAATTCGTAGAAGAAACAATACATTAATAATATACAAATCATAGGAATTATTAGCTTTTTCCAATGCCTGTAGCAGTTTCATTGCTTTCCACCTAAATATATATATATATTACACTCTTTGGAGTATGGTTTTCATGTTTTCCATTGGATAAAAGTTAGGTTGCTTGATAGCCAATCAACAATATTTACACAATTACCAAAAAAGCCTTGAAAAGTGGATTAGAAATATGCACAAGAGAATTATTCTGTTGAAAAATTAAATAACAGACTTTGAATATGGCCTAATTGGAGGAGGAAATATTATTCAAGGATATTTTGAGATGCTGCAGCATTTAAATGATTATCAACAAGTGTTAAATCAGGTGTCCCTGCACAAGTGAATATGGTTCATGCATAAGGAACTAACATTAGGTAGTCTCTTTGAAAATAAATTCATATCCTTACACAGATCAAGTCAATACTACTAATAGTCATTTATATCAGCCAAGTTGAAATTTTGTTCATTACTAAAAGAAAGGTTGAATTTTGTACCAATCTTTCTTTCAGACCATCACTTCTTGCGTGAATTTCATCAACTCTCTTCTGTAATTTTAACCAAGTTCAGAGCTGCTTTCTTTTTTCAGTAAAGTTCATGAATGTAAAATCACAATTATTTTACAAAATTTGTTGAGCAAAATCTAAGTAACACATTTTCAAGTTTTATTAAGAATATTCATGAGAAAATTGAATCAAAATGGCCATTAAACTACAAATCTCGAATTTTTTGACTTGTTAAGAAAAAAAAATTAATGTTTTGAAACTAGAAATGAATCAAGAATAAGAGCCATGAAACAAGCAGTTTTAAAATATCCCAATTAAATGAAAATCAAAGTGTGAATTTGAAAGTTTTATCATTATATATAAAAAATTATTTACAAGCAAACTAAAAGATCTTGATTAACTAAAGATAAATATAAGTTTTCCAAACATTCCCTTTTATATGAACTTCTTATTTCATGTGAACAGAATTAAAGAATTTTATGGAGAATTTATATTTGACTAAGAAAACAATTTCTTAAACATTTAAAATTGGTAGAATATACTAATGAAACAAAAATAATAAAAAGCATTTATAAGGAATTTTATATTTCAACCATATATTCTTATTTCTTTTATAATAACTAGTTTACATATTTATGCAATATTAGAGTATAACTTATACCTATTATTCCAAATACTTTTGAACAAATCCAGAGATTCTCTGAGCCTGTTCTGATTTGGATCTTCTCTTAGTACCATATTATAACTACTGCATGCGGTCACAAATATTATAGCTGTGACATCATTAAAGCACTGAATCCATTTACGCCTCTCATCTCGTTGACCTCCCACATCAAACATGCTGTGAAATGAAGGACAATTTGAATTTTTGTTAAAGATGACAAAAAATTTCAATTCAAATGTTAGAATATTTGAACATCTTTAGAGATATTGCAACTTTTAGCTGTGCATGAATCAGATTTAGATTGCACCTTTATTTTTTCAGACGTAGAAAAATAAATTACTAAATAGAAAAATAATTCCTTCTACATTGAGTTTTAATAATTTTAAAGAAAATCGGGAACAACAATTGTATATAAAATTTAAAGTAAAAATAGAACAGAATTACTAGAAAGTAATAAAATTTTGCACTAACAACTGATCTCAATTCTTTTAGTAATCATGTTTTAAAATGTTTGCATTCAAAAAATATTTACTTATTCTATTTAGCATTTTGAATTTAAGCATCTTTAATAAGAAATTTTGAACATATTTTGAGTCAAGATTTATTTTAAAAAATGCATTGGACCCTTTTACTCAGTACTCCTTATAAAGTTTAAAAAAATTTCAAAAAATCCAGAAAATTTTTTAATAATGAAATTTTTTCTAATAAAAGTAAGTAATTTACATAAAAATTAAAAAAGTTTATACTATAGTAAAAATATACTTTTTTTTAAATCCTTCAATAAAAAATATAAGATGCTGATCCTAACTTTAAAATGTCACCAGCTGACATTTTTCCTTCTACATTGAGTTTCAATTTCTAATTAAATATTTCACCTAATGGTATTTTTAACGGCTAAAAATTTGCACTTCTTTGTTCATTCTTATTAAAAGAAATTTACGATACAGAAAAAAGTAAGTTAAAATTTTATTTTCAATAGTAAAGATTAAAAATTATTATTAGAATGCATTATATTTGAGGCCAATTTTTTCGGACACATGTCTGATGTTCTTTTAGACCCTTCTTGAGGGGGGGGGGAACTGATGAATTAAAATTTTTTTTTTATACTTGTTTATTTGTAATATAATAAAAGATACCTTACATGTCATTCAGGTAAAATATTTTCAAAAGCATTATAAAATAGATAATTTTAAAAATTTTATATATTCCATTTAACATATTTTAAAATAAAAAATTGTAAATGAATTTTTACTTTCAAAGAAACTTTAATTCTTTATGACACCAAAAAAGAATTTTGGGAAATATTTTTAAATTACAGATTTAATAAAGATGATTGTAATCAATTGCCATTAATAATTTAAACTATATCATTAATAATATATGCTATAGCATATCACAATGTGATCAAATGTTTCTGGATGATATAAAATAGAGTATACAATACTTCAAGTTATTAGAGTAATCTAAGTATATTTTGACGTATTTTTACGAGAACCAAAATGGGGGGGGGGGGGGAGAAAATAATTTCAATAAAAGCTTTTTAACATTTTCAGGATAGATTTTAATTTAATAAATTACTGCAGAAGTAAACATTATTTTATAAATAGATAAAAAAAAATTAGAAACAACATTTTCACTTACTGAAAATTTACTTTATCCACTTGGAACTTTGTTTCAAATATACCTGATGTTAAAACTCGGCAACGTAGAATATCCTACAATAAAAGAGAGATGGAAGAATGTTACATTAAGTAGTTAAGACTAATACAAAACACAATTAGTCCAAAAAAAAAAAATATACATATATATACATACTTGCTCAGATGGGGTATAATCACTCTTTTTTATAACATTTACTCTATCTAAGAAACTGAAACAAACAGATATATGTATATAAAATTTCATGTGAAAAAGAGAAAATTTTTATAGAAAAACCCTAGTATATATTCAATGAAATTCCATTTTAAACATAATAAAATAACTAGGCAAATAAGGAAAGAAATTGCTTATTAAAAAGATTCAGCAGTATTTAGTTTTTTTTTCTCATATTACAGGATTCCTGCACTAATTATCATTAAATGAAACCACTATGATATAATACAAATTTATACTGTCTAATGTAAAACATGATTAATTACTTTTATAAAAAACATATATTGCTTACTATAATAACACTAAATAGTAATACGATACAGGAATTTTGAAAGTACTTTGTATTTGAAGCAATGTTAAATTTTAAAAAAGGACAAGCATTTCTGAAATTGAAATTAAATTAAAATATTTTTGTACTAACAACTTTTGACTGAATTATCTATATACTAATGTGGAGAACCTTAAACCTGAGGATTCTTAAAAATCACTTTAACTTGAAAACAACTTTACTCGAAATTAGTTTCTTTTATAAGATCTTTTCTGCTAATAGATTCTCAGGAATAAATTTAAATGACAGAATAATTACTGAAGTAAAATAACATTATAATATTCCTTTAAAAAAAGATGCTTTTTTTCTAATAAAATAATATTAGCAAACAGTATTAAAAAATTAAATTTTCGATAAAAAATAACAAATTTAATAAATATTTTGTTAATTACAAAGCCAGTAAATACCCAGTACACAAACCAGAAAAATACATATTATAATTTGTAATCTACTTCAACTATTTATTATACTTATCGAAAATAAACCATTTACATTAATTATTATAATACATATTATAATTTGTAATCTACTTCAACTATTTATTATACTTATCGAAAATAAACCATTTACATTAATTAAAATTAATTGATTTTAATTTTTTTTTGGAAATGAAGAGAAATAGACAAATTGAATCAAAAAAAGTTGTCTAAGTACATATAATAAATTAAAAAGAAAATTAAATTAAAATGGAAATAAAATATTCATTTTCAGCATAAACTATTTACTGAAATAAATAAAATTATTTAACCAAAAAGATATATGAAATTATTTGGAATTTCAAAATAAGTTAAATAAATATTAAAATTTATTTCAAATTCTAAATTATATATGAAATAGACTACATAATTAAAATCAATATTTTTATAAAATTTCTTTATATTTATTTATATATTTATAGTTATTATACTACTTACAATGATTATATCTATACTATGGAGAAATTACTGAATGTAAATTATCTTGAATAAATAAGATGTTAATTAAATATCCACAAAAACTTTGTATTAGAATCCTACTTTTTTTAAAAAATTTTTTCAAACAAACATTTCTGAAAACTGGTAAAAAAAAAAAAACCCTACCACATTTTCTAGAAATATTTGCAGCCTTTAATTTTTTTTTACCCCAAATAAATAAAATTAGTAGCACAACAAATTATACAAATACTGAATTTAATTCATTCATACAAATGTCTAAAAATTATTCTCAACTATGAATGCAAGAGATTTTTGCCTGATTATACAAATATTGAATTGTTGTGTACAGTCAACAATCAGAATAAAACATGAAAAAGAGATGTCCTTTTTCAGGAAATTTTTGCTAATGCAGCACAGGTCTAAAATAACTAATTAATTAATGATTATAAAAAATTCATAATTTTCATTTCTTTTAAAAAATAATCATAAAAAAACTTTAAACAATGCAATTTTATTTACAAATTTGGAATAAATTAAAGAAATAAAAATAAAGTCTGAGAATTGTAATATTGTTAATTCATTTATAATAAAAATAGGAATATAAAGGACTTTTTTCATATAAATCCAATTATGTTATTCAAAACAAAATGAATTTAGCAGAAATGACTGATAAATCTACATTTACAAGAAATATCAGCTTTTACTTTAGTAAATTAATTTTTGCAATTATGTATGTACATAAAAGCCATTATGACTTATTACTGATCACCAGGACAAAAATTTTCCAAAAGATGAGATTTTATTTATTTTTAAAAACTAAAGAATGAATTATCTATGTCAATATATTTTTCATGAAATGATTGCTGACAACAAATTATGTTTTTAATTTATATAGTTAGTTGTCACATTCATTGAATAAGCAGCTATAACTGAAACTCAAATCCAAATAAATGAGAAAGCAGGATGGGAATAACTATAGTACTAATTTTGTTTCCTTCATTTCTTAATCTGTAAAATTAGATAATAAAGAAATCAGAAATAAAATTAATCTGAAATTTAAAGTTTCCATATTATTAAAATAGATCAGTTTAATTTTTTTATTATTATTTACCATGTTTTAGAGAATTTATGTGTATAAAATGTGTATGAATATACAGCATATTATGAGTACTAGCCCAAAAATTTAGTTTATCTTAATTTCTGCCATTGTTTTCATTTTTCAACAATATTGATTAATTTTGATAAATAAAAAAAAAAAAAACTGAAAAAGGTTTAAACAAATCAGAGACTTATACAGAAATTATCAAAAAATAATTTACTTACTACTTTGCACAATCAATTAACTGATACTCATTTGATCGTTCAAATGTTGATTGAACTCCTTTATCTTTCCATAATATCTCTGTGTGCTCATAGAATTCCTATAAAAAAAAGCTTCATTATACCTGCCACTTAAGCAATTTTAACGATAAAATAATTTTAAAAAATGACATTAAAGTGAATCCCATTTTGAGATTTTTTTAACATTTCCAATTTTTTTTAAACGTTGATCCCACATTATGGAATGGAGATAAAATTTAGAAAGTAACATCCTTAACAACAGTTTTACACCAGGAAAGTGGCACTACATACACTTGTATGTAGTGCATAAAATCGGCATGATAGAATATGATGTGATATGCAAATGTACACATACAAATATTATAATATATAAAAAAGGAAAAGTTTTACAAGTTTACCACACAGAAATTGAATTAATATATTATTTTTGGTTGTTATGCTTCATGACATTGTCATGCTTCCCATAAATGAAAACACTTGATACCAATCCTTGGTTTTGATTAAAGAAAATCAGAGGCTAACAAGATTGTGGCCCCAGAACAAAATATATTATTAACATTTTTTTTTTTTTTTTTTAAAGTTTCAATCTTTAACACTTCAGAGGGCAACCATAACCTTAAAACATAGATGTCACTTCAATTACAAATAAGCATACATTAAAAAAATAAATTTTAATTAAATCATATTAATTTCCATACATTAACAACTAAATAATCCTTCAAAAAATTTTCTCACCTTAATATTTTTTAAACAAAAAAATTTAATCTAATTTTGTATACGTAAGAAAAAGTTACAGTTTACTTACACAGGATCTTTACTTATCATTTATTTAAAAAGCAAAAGTCACAGAATGATTAAATGTTTTACATTACTATCATTTGATTTTCTTGGGTATAACATATAAAAATTCCAGACTTTAAATTTTTTATCCTTTTAATATTAAAAACAAACATTATATTTTGTGGAAACTTCAGGTTTCTAGATTAATATAAAAATTTTAATCAAAAGATTTATCACAAATGTCTTCAAAAGACAGAAATCAGCTTATGAAGGAAGACTAATACCTTAAAAACAGTATAGCTCTGAACAGCAAAATTTTGAAAATCTGATTTGTTTTTCACTCAATGATAATTTTTTGTACACAATGGCTATAATTAAATCCAGGCATACCATTTAAAGTGGATTCTAAACTACTACAAACATATAAGACAGATGGGAATATTACTCACAAACTGTTAAACCCATGGCCAAAGGAATAATTTTTTGATCAGCAATTAAGTAAAATCTAACATAATGTATATAATATATAAGCAGAAACAATGATAAATCAATTATTTTGAAAATTAAAAAAGGAACTTGTTCATAATACTACTTATTAGAACAGAAATTAGCTAGAAAAATGATGCCCTTGACAATCACTATAAGAGTGCAACAATATATATGAATACCACTGTATTTAAAATTATAATTGAGAAAATGTGAATCATTACAAACAATGCATAATAATTCAACAGTTTGCTATAAAAAATAAAAAAGTATAGAACACAGCTTTTAAAATACAGGTGCAAATTGAAACATTATTAATGATAAAAAAATAATAATAAATAATTTCTCATATAAAATAGTTTTATTTCAATAGGGTTGCAGTAATAAATAAAAAAGGTACTAAATATTTGCTAACTAACTCTCAGCCACTATAGTCCATGTTGGACCATGGGCCCCTGCCAAACAAGTTAACTCCAAAGCAGTCTGTCTCTTGCCTTGGTTTTCTAATTGGTTATTTTCAAGCTATTAAGATCTTTAGATTTAATTTATTATGATTTTTTTTATACCTGTTCCATTTGCTTTCCACTGAATCATTTCATATACTCTTATTTTATTTACTTTCTCTCTTTAGGGCTATGATTCTACAATAGTTATCTTTAGTTTCTTTATCACGCAATTTCTTCAGGTTAAATTTATTTCTCGCTTTTCTCCTTTTGTATTTCAGGTCTTTGAAATTCTTTGTCTATACTTCCTTATCATTAAAAATTAATCAATATCACGATCAGCTCCCCTGTAGCTTTCGACATCTATAACATCAGAAGTATGTTTTTCATAAATTATAATATGATCAATTTGATTTCATGTCTTTCCATCAGGGGAAATTCATGTTTCCTTAAGTGTGTGTTTGTGGTTAAGACATGTACCATTAATAATCATGCTATTGTTTGTAGCAAAGTCTACTGCTTTTACACCACTTTCATTGCTGGTCTCATGCAGGTTAAACCAACAGATTGTTGGTCTAAAAACAAGACTTCCATCCCTATTTTTACATTTAGATCCCTTAAGACAGTTTTTATATTATGTTGAGGTACATTTAATAGCTAACTGTGAAGTTTCTCATAAAATTCACACATTTTTCTCCACACATTCTTTTTCCACATCTTCAGTACATGTATGCACACAGAACAAAGTTATGTTAAAAAAAAATTTGGCCCTGAAACTTAAAATATAAATTCTTTCATTTACTGTTCAAAATATAATTACTCTCTCTTCTTATTCCAAACCCATTACCATGGATATTTTAATAAGAGTTTTTGCCATTAAAAATGTGTATCTTTCCAAATCAGTAATGTTGCTCTCCTTCAATCTAAACCCCTGAATCAACAAAATTTTTAATCTATATTTGTCACATTGTCTCTGTAGCTATCCCATGGCACTACAGCAAAACAAACTAAAACAATTCAAATACAAAAACATTAAATCGTTAATTTGTTTCTGCCAACCATTTTGCCGATGCTGCTTTGCAAGTCTTGTTAGTGGTTTCTCAACAATATTCTTTTACCAGATAGAGGTTGTTAACCCTCATCTAACCCCCAACCTGAAGGACCAAGCTTTCTTATTTATAAACTGCTAGGAAGCAGATATGCCCAGTTATACCCCAGAACACTGGGTATCGTGTTTAGTAGCCTCTTATGACACACAAGGACTACAGAGAGACAATTTTTGCACAACTGGTCACCACACAGATTACTAAAGCTTTGCAACACAGTTTTATTTATTAAATTCTTTTAAAGTCATTTCCACCTCATCCAATACACTGAATTCAGAGCTTAAATCAGCTTTGCCAAGTTTCATCTAGAAATCTGCTGATATCAGATGCTAGAATTTACCAACTATTTTCTTTACAACAGAAATGTTTTCTTCTGTTACTGACATTCATGACTTTTTTGTTCTCTTTCAGCATATTCTAAAGTAAAATTTCATCTTTTGAATTCCAATACCACATGAATATAGTTGTATGACATGGATAATTATTATTCAATGCAAATGTCATTTCAGCATCTTAGCACTACACTTATGCATAAAGTTATAATTCAAAACTGCCCTCATCTCATTATGTGACCATGATGCCATAATCTAGACTTCACAAAAACTATCACTGCTAATAAACTGAGTCCATAGATACATTGACAGTGGTTGCTATGCAAGTTTGGACATAAATAAACATGCTGTAATCCATAGCCTCCTGAGTTCATAAATTGAACAACTTTTAAGTACCCTTTATTTTTAGGAAATATTTTTTGCACTAAAAAAATTATGTCACTAAATATATTAACATGAAACACTCACTGGTGGATAATCAAAATCTGGATTACTTGCTACATCTTGAATGTAATCAACTCGCCATTGGTTGTCTGGATTTTCTAATTGAACGGGAGGTGAGAGTGTGCTCATGGCTCCAGTGATAGTCTAAAATAATAACATAATCATTATTATAAACATTGAAATTCAAAGGAAACTTCATAAGTATGCTGAGATATTAATGTGAACATGACAATAAATGTTCAATAGAACCAATTTTTTCATTTGAAATTAAAATATATTAGTGAATGGGAATAAAATTAATCAGAAGTATGTTTTATAAAATTAACTTACTCTATTCTTGTATGATATGCATACATATTATTTGTATACTGCACTGAAAGGGACTAAGCCCTTTATTTATATCATAACAAATTTATTAAATAAAATGGCAAAAGTTAAAAAATAGAAATGAAAATAAAAATATGCAAACCATTACTACATCCACTACAATTTATAACATGCATTAAAACTCTGTGTATGTTTCATTTTAAACACAAAATTTTGAAGTACATTATTATAATTTTATTTTAATGAAATTTTGTAAATTTTATTTAATAATAAATTGTAGATAAATTAAAAATATTATCAAAGACAAGGAAAAAGATTGTATATATAAAATACTCACTAATATAGCATCCCTGATATTTTTCTTAATATCTTCTATTTTTTGTTTTCTTTCACTGAAATAAACAAGAGTTTAACCTTAACATTTGCTTTTAGAAAAAAAAAAAAAAATTATGGTTTATATAAACACTGTACATTTTACAGAAAAAGTGATTAATTGATGTTATTATGAATAATAACCAGTGATTATTTATAATTATCCCTAAACTCAGTAAATATGATAAATTAATGAATATTTATCACTTTTATCAGTAAGTTTATAAAATTACTAATTTGTAATGGGGAATGTACAAATTTTTTTATTATTTTGTAAAAAAATGATATCTTAATTTGAAATAATAGATATCTTTAGGTAATATTAAATATTTCCTTCTTAAGAATTACAATATCATGACAATTCAGATTGAAATGTACAATAATATTTCAATTAAAAAATTTAAACAGTGGCCCTTTTGTACATATATTTCAGTAAATATTTTAAGACAGGTGTATTAGATAATAATATAAGTTACATATCTGACATAAAAGGTTTTGAAAACACAAAAGGATCAAAACTACTGAAAGTAAAATAAAGCTTATTATTTTAATAAATCAAAACAAAAAAGAACCTTAACATAATTAATAACTAGTTCTATAAGTACTAGTTATTAATTATGTTAAGATTGATAATAATTTTGACGCCTTGTTAACTAAAGACCTGGATAAAGAAAAACAATTGATTAGAACCAGTTTATTTCATTTACAATAACATACTCCTTATGAAGCAAATATTTGGGATGTTTTTTAAAATAGTTTTGAAAACATTTTTTCCCCAAATGACTGAATCAAATAACAAATAACCAAAAAAGACATTCAGGGTTTAATAGAAATAGTTAACATCACTTCTCATAAAATGAACAGTGAAATAGAAGATGATTCAAATATGAAAATTAATGATCTTTTGCTAAATGATAGTTTACTTGCAATTAAGTTTTTGATTTACAGTAAAAATGATGAAATGATAATTTAACCAAACACACTTTAACTAGGCAAAAACAAATAAGAAAATATAGAAATAGTGCTAAAAAAGTGTTTAGAAACAAGCTGTTTTTAAACAAAGTTAAAAGAGACTGAAAGTTTCAAATTCTCAATTTTCTTTTGATAAATATTGATAACAGTGAAACAACATGTATTATTCGACCATCACGAGAAGGCGGGTGAGATCTGTCTCTGGTGGAAGTGTTCATTCTTTCAGAGGTTTGGACAGTAAAATGATTACGCAGTTTAGGGTTAAAACACATTCTTCGCCCGTTCTTCTCTTTGGCAAAGAACATGATTTTCCCCTCTTCATTCTTTGCTTTCTACTTAGTCTAGAAGGTTGTATTCTCAGCGCTCTTGCTTTTTAGTATTTTTATTTGTATTAAAACTGTTCTTTTCAGAACAACACAATGTCTCTAAAAGGGAAAACATTGCGTTCTAAAGAACGTAACATCGTTAATAACGTGCGTATATTTTTTGAAAATTAAGTAAAGTCTACTTCACTTTCGATACCAATTCAGAAAGCACAGGATGATACGGCTGCTACTGGCGTTTCTCTTAGCACTGTCCAAAGAATTAAAAAGGAATCCACAACTGATAGCAGGCTTTCAACTCCAGGGAAACAGCGTAATCGACCTGCAGAACGGAATGTAGTTTTGGACAATTTTGATTTGTGTGTCATTCAAAATACAGTAAATGAATTTTATGCTTCTAATAAAGTTCCATCCATTTCATTATTATTGCCAGTGTTGAAAGAAAAGATTAATTTTTCTTGGAGAAGGGAATCTCTTCGTAAAGTCCTGCATCAAATTGGATTTCGTTGGAAACGATGCCAAAATCTATCATTTTCCATTAGAAAGACCTCCCTGAAGGCATTTTCTCTTCTTCAGCAACTATAAGAACTATATTATCCCTTATATTAACATACACCTAAGTCTGTTTTTACACGGTCTTTTTGTACACGGTTTTGATATAACACGGTTTGAAAATTGAATATTTTTAATTTTTTTACACGATTTTATTCCATTTAGCACGATTTGAAATTTTATGTACTTAAATTTTTTTTGTCAAATTTAATTTTTGCGAAGTATGTTCATATCACAAAAAAGTATTTATGAAAGAAAAAAGTCTGAAACCATCGATAGTATCGATAGTTTGCGAACACTAGCTTAAAGATTTAAGTGAATTCCCCTTTAGCGCGTACAAACAAGTAGGGGAATTCCCTTTATGTGCATACAATAAAATTTACTGGTCAGAGCAATTGAGACGTGTTAATATTTTGTGAACTGTCAATGCAATAAGACGTGTTTGGTAAAGAAATTTTTTGCAGGCAAATTTGATTTTCCATTAAATTTAATTTTAACGCATTAAGATAAAAGGTAAGCCAAAAAATATTTTGTATTTATTCAGTTATTTACGAATAACTGATGACGACAGCAATTAAATTTATGTTGTTGTATTTATGATTATCACTTATTCTATTTTATTTTATTTTTTACCTTAAAAATTGAATAACCTATTCTTTTCGTTCACAACATAGTTTTTTAGTTCCTGAACTTGCCATACATTTAATTTATATTACTTTTAAGATTAGAGTGCATATCTTTTTTATCATTAATTACTATGCTTGTGAAAATAAGCATTATATATTTGATTTAATAAAATAAACATGAATTCTTGTTTTTCACTAATTTTAATAGGTTTTAGAGATTAGGAACAAATCACCCATTTTTGTATAAGATCAATGTCTTTTTTTACACGTTTTTTTTTTTACACGGCTTCTTCTGGAACCAATCTACCGTGTAAAAACAGACTTAGGTGTATATTATTTATGCAAAATTTGTATGAATTTTATTTTTAAAAATTTTGAGAATTCTTTGATGTTGTCCTTTTTTTTTTTTTTACTAGATATTATACATAAAAATGTTTTGATAAAATAAGTTATATAATCAAAATTCTTAAAAACTATTTAACTGATAGATTTTACTGAGCGAAATATAAATATTTTATATTCCCTCAAATAATTTTAAATAATTCCATAGGTGCACAATATATTTCCTACTATAAACATATATGAATTAAAATAAATTCCACAACATTTTAAAATATTAGTATGTCGTAATATGATGAAATATGTATCTAATATATATATATATAAAAAAAAGGGCTTTAAAAAGTTAATTTATTACTTACAGAGTTTTTTTTATGCCTAAAATTGACGTTCCTTACATGAAAACTGTCTTCATCTAAATTAACAACAAGCATATTCTAGAAAATCTCACCCTTCCCTATTTTCTCAAAAATTATTACAATAACACAACGAAAATTAAAAATTTTTGGGCATATTATTATTTATCGTTCGGTGTCTACAACCAGTTTTTGTTCCTGTTCTTGTGAACGAAATAAATTCTAAAATCTATCTAATAATGATATTTTCATGACAAAATAAAAATATTTTCATTCTAAATGTTTTGTCTAACATAGCTTAATATATGTATTTATATATTTCTATTCTGGTATTTGAATTCTTCAAAAAAGCATAACACATACATATTTTATTTTCATTCTACATCAAAAGGTGCTAATTAGAAAAATAAGGCAACCTAGATTGAGGCGCTTTCTCCTCGTTTCCTCCTCCGTTCTCCAAATTGTTGAAATAGACTTCTCTGATAACACGTGACTCTTACGTCACACCCGCCATCTCCTGGCGGTCGCACTATACTAGATGTAGACAGAGCAAGAAATGATCCACAAATATATTAGAAATTCAAAATGAACACATTTATCTTTTAGGAGCAAAATGAGGAAAATTTTCATGCTGGTATACCAGTTAACAATCAGTGAAGAAAAATTTATTTTGCTCAAAGTTTTCCCGATTAAGTAATAGCACTCAAAATTGGGCTTGGAGCATGGTACAAAATGCAACAATGCAGAGGTGCACATATCTGACAAGCTCAAGAGAAGAAGAAGAATAGCACTTCAAGATTGAGTTAAAAATTCATCTTTTTGAAAGTCAGTGATATTAAGGATATGTTTGCATGAGACAGAGAGCAAATTTGATAAATGCAAATTTAAAAAATCTAGAAAACTTATTTTAAATGTATAACAAGTACAATTAATTATGAGTAAATATATTTTTTAAAACATAGATTTTCTTTGACATGAAATTATTTTTTATGTTCTGATAATCAACTTTATTTTATTTAGGTCTAGTTAACAAGGCACAAAACTACCTAAAGAACTAGTTATTAAGTTAAAGTTCTGTTTATTGAATAAATTATAAAGTTGTGAAATATAAAAATGATGTACTTACTGAAATGACAAGCTAAGCTTTATTTTATTTTCAGTAATTTTGATCATTTAGGAATTTTCAATACCTTTTATGACAAATTATGAGTCTTAAGCTATTATCTAACACATCTGTCTTAAAATATCTATTGACATGAATGTACAAAAGAACCACTGTTATGTAAATTTTTAAATTGAAATATTATTGTAAGTTCTACTTTAAGTTGGCAAGAAGTTCTTCAAATTCTTAAGAATGAAATGCTTAATGTAACTTGAAAATATTTATTATTTCAAATTAAGATATCATATCTCCGCAAAATAATTGAAATTTATTACATTTCCTTTTAGGAATTGGGAATTTTATTAACTTAGCAGTTAGTGATAAATATTCAATAATTTATCATATTTACCGGTGATCATGAATTATCACTTGTTATCATACATAATCAATAATTAAACACTTTCACCATAAAGTATGTAAAATAAAACATAGTAAATTCCAAAAAATACTAATAAAAAAAATTTCTAGTATATTTTGAATTAAAATTATAAGTGATTAGAAATTTTAATTTTTGATCAATAAATTTATAGCTTTTCAAACAGATATACTAATAAACCAGTAAACTATAGTCCCCTATTCTTCATTAATTATTTTTAACTTTTTCTATGTCTAAAACAAAAAAGTCAAGAACATAATGTAATCTCTAATTTCTCCGATTTTAATATTCTTATTTACGAGAAAAATAATCATACATTAGAAATTTTCCGCAATACTTCAGCTGTAAAAATGTATGCATTTAATACAATGAAATTAATAATTTCCAAAAACTTGCAATGCAATTATTTTTTTTAAAAGAAAAATATTTTCTGATTGGAAATTTAATTATATGTACCTGAGAAAACTAAATAAGATATTTCATTGATTTTCCTGCAATATACTGGTTAAAATAGACAGGAAGTCTATTCTGTAAAGAAATATTAAGTTTACTTGTTAAAGATTTTAAAATTATACCCATTATAATTGGATTTTAAGAAAATGTTACTGAAATAAGTACAGTGTCATTCAGAATATTCAGAATGTCTAATTTCCAAAAAAGGATCCTCTAGGAAAAAAGCTAATAATTAAGACCTTTGCAATTGTTTATCCCAAATAATTGCCAGGACAGAAGATGAAGAGAATAAGGCACAAATATTAGATACTGAAAAAGTAGCATACTATATTTTCTTGCATTATAATCTGCTAAGTATGTACTAAAAAATTTCGATTTTCATTGTGTGTATTATATGCTGCCACAGACAATACGATAAAAAACATTCTCCATCAGAAAAGTTGACAGTAAATTTTTGAAAGAAGTGTCATTTAAAAATAAATAAAAGATGGAGCCACTACTTGACTGGCTTATTTTAGCTATAATCAATGGAGTCAACTACATTCAAGAACAAATCCGGTTCCAAGGAGGGGATATTACAAATATTGGCTATCATTGGTAAGCAATTTGTCTTGACTTGAGTTGTTTAATTCTTAAAATATTCAAGTTCTTATAATAATCAAGAGGAAACGAAAGCATATAAGTTACAGCAGATTTTAAACTAAAAGCTATACAGAAAGCAAATTAAAAAATAGTGACATGTGTTAATATAAAATGAAAACAGAACTTGTTCAGTACAAATGATAAAATGCATCCAATGTGAATTTGAAAATAATTCCTTTTTTATTTAATTATTAACAAAATAAATAAATTTTATTTTAAAGTATGTCTAACTCATTTTAAAAATCATCAAAAACTAAAAATATATAATTTTATCTATACTATTCCATATTTTTTATTATTGCTTATGACGATAAATCTGATATGTTCATCTCAGTTTATCGCACTTTCCGATGAGGTGGATCCAAACATTTTTTCAGTACAATTTATTATATTGTGAATTTTTCCTTTTATGTAACGCCATATTATCAGTACTATACATTTTCGACTTTATGGAAGAAAAATTGCAGCAGATTATATCACACTTTCTCTTACTTGGAAGTTTTGAGGATAAAATGCCATTGACGACTATGTACAATTAAATACAGTACTTGAAATGTATAATTATAATCATTAAAACATTAGTTATTAGAATTTTTACCAAAATAATGTGATTATAAAGTAATGTAGAAAAGCCTTAATTTTTAAAGTGACAATATACAAAAAGAAAATCAGATTGTTGAGAAGTCATACAAAGTCATAAGAAGCATAATTCAAAGGGTTCAACATTTTTTTGAAGTTGCAACAAATAAAGAAAATTTCTTTTTTTTTTTTATTTATTGAATGTAGCTCAAAAATAATTTTATTCAGCAAGTGTTGACATTTAGATTTCTGTATTCCTTATTTTGAAGATGTTTTGATTTGAGTTCACAAACAAAGAAAAATACAGAAATAAGATTTTTAAATGACTAATTCAACATATTTTAAAAATAAATCCTTAAATATGTGCACTTAAGAAAGTAGCTTTCGAAATCCTTCAGCACTTAAGAAAGTAGCAGAGAAATCTCAGAAACATCACACTAAATAAATAATTTTGTAATTAAATAATTAATTTTCATATGAAAATGGCATTTATAATTTTGTTAAATTAAGGTTAACTATTTCAAGCAATGAAAATGTTAAATAAAGGGCATAAATAAATCAAAACAATGCAAACTATCTTGTAGATCAGGCAATTTTTAAATTTTATCAGCATTTTCTAAATGCAGCAAAAATGTAAGTCACTTTCACAACTTTTAAAGGAATTTAAAAGAACAGACGACGTATTGAGATATAGAATAAAATTAGTTTATTTAATGCGGAAGCCCTAAGTTACTAAGAGTTTAATTATTGACTTTTTTGATACCGTATACCTTG
Source organism: Latrodectus geometricus (assembly GCA_026290005.1). NCBI lineage: Eukaryota > Metazoa > Arthropoda > Arachnida > Araneae > Theridiidae > Latrodectus > Latrodectus geometricus. The sequence continues at coordinate 148,791 of JAPDSC010042304.1, forward strand.
GAAGCTGGCTAACTTGAGGCTTTGTCTCAAATTAGTAATGATTCAAAAACAAATGCATTTTTTCACGAACAACTTAAAACCTGCCGTGTTGAGCAGCAATATAGTACTTACAATAAAGTATTACTAACAATTTACTGAGCTTGAAGTACTTTAAACACAACATTAAAAGACAAAATTTAATTTTCTGACCAAACCCTAGATATAGGCATTTTAAAAATAATCTATATCATGTTCCCCATGCAAAATAGACTACTTAATTAAATTGCTCTAATATCCAATGTCTTGGGACCAGTTAACATTGTAGCAAGCATGTTAGCAGCATTTAAACATAAAAAATTTAACAAGATCAATAAAGTGATAGCTGTATATATATAATCATTTTTGACAGAGTTGCCAAACATCAAAATATGACACTGAAAGAGGTTCTCTTATACAATCTCGAAGTCTCTCAATAATTAAAACTAATAAAAATCTCTTCAGGACTCTTACTTAAATATAAGGATTGTTAAAATATCCCCAATAAATTACATTAAGAGTTATGTTATGTTACTTAGTATTTTTAGAGGTTATTACAAAATTATTCACTACATGCATTACTGAATAGTCTGTCTCAGACAAGAACAATTGGTGTGGCCCTCAATGATGTAACACTTTGACAATTGGACTCATTCATGTTTTAAATGTCAGAGAACAAAAATTATATTCCATACCAAAAACACCCTCAAGGATTTCAATTGCTAGTTTCAATTACATAGATTCAGATACCACTGGTTATTTACAATTACTTGAGAGCCATCAATATATGCTCATGCACATCTGCAGCTATTTCAGTGGCCACAGGCAATCCTCATTCAAGATATATCTACAAAATCTGTGATGTGTATCTCGTGATTCAGTACATCAGTCACAATAATGAATCAAGGCTGACAGTTTACGATACTCCTCTTTTCTAAACTATCATTTTCATTGAGAAAACATTGTTTAAAATTCACAATATTATCCAGCATTAAACCGTTCAGTGGAATAATTCTACCAGTCTAAAACAATCATTTATGTATTATTACAACAATCACTTGATTGAATCATTGCTTGTATTCCAATGCAATTAGTTTTCAAAGAGGATATCTTAACCCTTTGGGTGCATATTTATTTGAATTAATTTTTGCATTTATAGCACATTTAATTTCTCGAGGTACAGAGTAATTTGTAAGCACAGCATTTTTCCTTTATTTCGTGATATTTTAAAATATGTATGATATTGGGATAACTTTAAACATTTAATATTGCAAAAAAAAAAAAAAAAAAAAAAAAAAAAAATTAGGAACAAACAAATTTATGTTATAATAAAAAGCAAATCATAGTAATAATTTTGAAGAGTTTGGTAGATACAAATTATTTTGAAATAAACAAAAATGAACATGTTAAATATTGTCTCATTTTTAGCAATGTATCAAATGGTCTTGTTTCAGCCGAATTAATGCATGACATTCTGACATGTCGAATGCAGTCAAAGAGTTAAGACATTGTAAATAGTATATCCCCCTTAAACTCCCATCACAATTTTTCAACCACAATTATAATTGAAGAATTACTTTATTTTCCACAGAATTTTTATGAATTTCTGAAAAAGTTCTTTCCAATCAAAGAATAATTTTTTTAAAAAACACATACTGCTTTTAGAATCTGATTTCATGTGTTTCTCTAAAATAACAGGTTGGAACTCAATTTCCCCCATCACACAATGGACCATTTAAAGTATGCTAAGGATACAGCAAACAACATACGTCACAATTATAGTATAAAGAATAGAAATGATCACCAGATTCAATAGCTCAAAACTTGTCTTTTACAAGACTTCAACTCAATAGCATGCAGTGCATTCCAGTAGCTTTCCAACACAATCAGCCAATTTGCCAAGTGAGCCTAATGTTCTAACAAATGTATGTCTAACTAATGCAATTACTAGATGTGCAGAAGGATGTGTGATATTTAGTAAGAAAGATAAACTTCCTTCCTACAACAGTATTTAAGAGGGGGTATACTGTAGTCTCACATCTTGTTCAACATAAACCAAGAAATTATTGCTCTCAGCAAACTTTTCCCTCTAACCAGACTGGCCAGTTTTGTATCTAGGAACTTCTAAGTGGAAAAAGTCTTCTACACATTTTGGGGAATGCCTGATTAAATACATCTTATCTTCTGTTTGCAGCATTCTTTAAAAATCCCCATAGTTGTATAAGAGTTAGTCTAATAGCCTAATTGTTAATAAATGATTTGTTTTATAATCATACTGTCTTACTTTAGTATTATTTAATGTTGCTTACCAAATTAATAATGGATTGCTAAAGTAATGATGGATAATTTAAATAATATGGTTATGCATATTCAAAATATTATGATTGCATTCTTAATAGATGCACTAGTTACCATAAATTAAGGAAAAATCACAAAAATGATGGCAATGCAAAAAGTTATGCATGGAATTTAATGAAACTTAAATACATTATACAACACTTAATAGGAAAGAACAAAATAGCATTGAAAGAAATCACTAGATAATAATGGTGTAATAAAAATTAGTATGTGTATACAATTAATTAATGGGAGATGTAATTTTGGTATAGGAAAAGTACTTTCGTATGGGGTATGACCCCCCTTCCCGAAAAGCAATACAGCATATGCAGAGATGTGTGTTGCTTTCAATTGTGCAGTCCATTAATTGTGTAGAAAATGCAAGCCATTGCTCTTTTAAACCAGTTGAAAGCAATAGGGAATTATAGTTGTAGGTAGGGGGGAATCGAAAGCAGCAACACATTGTCCTAGAGCATCCCAAACAAGAGCTCAATTGTTTCCTGTTTACAATAAGCATCCAATATGTGAACCTTGTGTGATCTCACATTATCATCTTGTGGCATAAAATCATCACCTATTGCTTCAGAATACGGACGCACATAAGGATCCAAGATGCAATCTCTATAGATGTAAGCCTTAACATTTCCATTAAAGACATGGAGGCCTGTAAATCCAATTGGAGATACCATTCCAAACATAGATGCTGCCTGATCCGTATGCATCTCTTTAACACATTTTTGATGCACAATAACGAATTCTATATCATCTCCAAATAAAAATGCACCTACTATTGCTATAGAGGCTAAACCTGGACTCATCTATAAAGAGAACAGCCCTCCATTGATAATGTGTGCAGTGGACTTGTTGAAATGCCCATTCCAAGCGTTCTCATCTATGACATGATATGAACGGGACACAAATGATAAGTCACCTCACATAAAGACCATGTTTGTGAAGCCTTAGACACACGATTGATCAGGATACCAACCCCACAGAGCTTGCAGCGAGGGACTATTTGAGTTCAGTGGGAGTTGGGATTCTATTCCTTTGTGTACATCACAAATATTGGTCATCACCACTTGTGATAGTGAATAGCCCTTCTTGGCTGAACTCCTAGGATATTCTTGGCTGAACTCCTAGGATACTGAATTCGTGGTTAGAAATTGTTGCTTAAGTCTCTTTGATTGCCTTAATTGTTGCTTAAGAATCTCATCATAATCAGACGGACTTACATTGAGCTCTCTAGCAACCACTTCTATTCAACTTTGTCCTGCTTCTAATCTTCTAATAGCTTGCCATTGAAATTGTTTTGTCAAATGATGTCTGGAGACCATTATTACAATTTTGCTATACCAGATTTCTAACCTCAAACATGCAGCGACAATGGCTGCCTTGCTCTGAGACATCCATTTTGATGTTCCTTGCAAATGATCAGACAGTAGCACAACTATTTTCCACAACGTCATATTGTTCAGCTCTTTTTATTTAATAACATATTCAAATTTCATTAAGACTGATTTATTTTTGGTTATCAGTGTAATTTCCAAATTGCACATTGCAAAGAAAGATAAAGCTTAAATGACTTGAATCAAAATATTTATGTCCTTTACTTCACCAGTTTCAAAACTATTGCTCAAGATATTCAACATCAATGAAATACAGTTTGTATACATGCTGACATTTTTGCAAATTGATCCATTACTAAACCGGCAGCTTACAAATTTCTAAAGAAACACAACTGAAACTTCCAGAAATATTAGTTTTCAATACATTAACTCGAATCTAATGTTACAGAACGGATTACCAAATTTAAGAAATAATATTTACTACAGAGTTAATATTTTTTCCAGATTTAATAGACCATTGTGCATTTTTGGATAAATGCTTTCTAAAAAATATGGGAATTATGCTATATATCTAGAAAAACCCATGAATTGTGATAGTTTCAATGAGCACTAATATTTGTGAAAAAGTTTTGATACCAAACAATCGTGTGAATGAAAAGGACCTTGGCACAACAGGTTGAATAATTTTTAAGGAATCTATTAATAAGGAGGAATAAATGCATATACTCAACATCAAAAGAATGGTACAATAGCTCATTCACTACAATGACACAGATAAATTATTTGGAAATATAATTTTTTAAAATTATTTAATAATTTTAAGAAATTATAAATGAAGAAACCATTTATTATTAAAACTGAATATAAATCCATTATTTTCTATTGCTTTTGCATCTAAACAAAATAAACATATTATAAGTGAAACTTTATATATATATTCAGATACTTTACGTGTAACACAATCAAAAAAAAAAAAAAATCCCTCTCTTATAGCTTTTTCAAAAAATTGTTTGAGTCAATTAAATACAAGTAACCTAAAATTTTTGGCTGGACTATTTTGGTGAAATAATACCAGAAGTATATCGTTATATATAAACATAAAAACATATTTTTCTTATTTTTTAAAAATACAAAATAAAAGATCAATTTTGCAAAAAGAGATAATTTTCTAATTTAAGTAAAAGTATATTCTAAATAATACTTTTTTTTGTGCAATTTGATAAATAAAAAATGACAGTAATAAAAAAAAAGAGTATTATCTCAAATTTTAGTTACACTGTGTATAATAGGGGATGATAATTTATAAATTTGGTAGAGAATTCTTAACTTCATCTTCTACTAATCATAGAAATATACATGCAAAAAAATAAATAAATAAATAAATAAAAAAATTTAAATAAACATTAAAAAAAGGTTTTATAACAGATAAAAAGAAAACTATATGCTACTGTATATACAGGTGAACATAAGCAAACATTTAAAAAATTTCAAAATTTGTGAGCAAAAACAGAAGCATATTGGTAAATTACACAGGTTTATAAGCACATCATCATAAACCCAAGTTTCAGTTTAATTCAAGCCCTGTGATATCTCTTGAATATCAACAATCAGTCATGAAACATTCTGAAAACAAAACATTCTTATGGATATAATTTTTATAAGAATAAAAATGTAATGTATCTGCAAACTTTTAAGAGAATCTTAAAAGAGGCAAAACTGATCTACATATTTTCAATTATATCACTAAATAAAAAGTGTATCTTTATAAAGAAAAATCTCAGTTATTGGATGCATTAGCAGTTTACATCTAACATATTTCACTATATTTTAAAGTATAAATCAAATGTATAACATTCTTGGGCAGGCATGCCTACACACACACAAAAGGGGAGGAGAACCAAAAATTTTGAAAGCTTATTTATTTCGCAGAAAATATATAAGAATAAAAATGAAGCTATGAGAATTAAAATGAAGCAATTTTTAAGCATAATACTTACTCTTCACTAAAACCATTGACATGCAATATTCTCATCTGTTTGACTATTGTGCTCTTGCCAGACTCGCCTGCACCTATTAAATAATAAAGACAATAAACAACTTTGTTTATTCTTCACACTGAATTAAAGAAATGACCAAAATACATTATGCAAATATTTTTCCACAAATGAAATAATCTGTTGAATCAAGAGAAAATTATTTTTGGAAAATGGATAGCTTTTGTAATAAAGTTTGTCATGAACTATATATTTCTCTTGTATGAATCTAGGGGAGGGGGTAAAGACCTCACATTTTTTTCCAAATTTTGTGATTTCTGCAATATTTTCTGTAAAGAAACATTGTCATGTCTTTGGGTTACTCTAATTTTAAAACTATTAAGATCTTTGTAGAAACTGACTATATTATTTAATACATCTTTTATAGGAATTTATTCAAAATAATACTTACATATTTTAGCAAAGAAAAACAATTTTTTAAAAATAATGGCATATAATAATCATTATAATAGATTATAATAATCAAAAATGTACTGATTTCCATAGATGGGTAATTTTATGACTCTAGCAAAACTTTTTAATAGTATTCTTTAATCAAAAACTTTTCAATCCTTTTTTATTCATTATATTTAAATTTTATTACAGTGTTCTATAAAATATTTTGAAAATTATGACAATTTATTATTTTTTAATGAAAAGCTTCTATACACAAAGTATTTTAACATTAAATTTCAGTAACAAAAGAAAGATACCTTTAAAATGAAACACTTGAATCATGTACTGATATTAGAAAATCTGTTATATTTTCCTGAAAAAATGCCTTTATTATGAAGAACAAAATTATGTGTTTATGAAAAGTCAGAAGAAGTAGTTATGTTAGTGAAATCTTTACACAGATTAATAATTAAAACAAAGTTAATTTCAAGTTCATGACCGATGAATAAAATTGAGAAATTTAATCAGATTTTATCTGTTATCATATATTAATTAAAACAGCTATTTATCAATTTTAAAATGATGTACTCAAAAGGATAATTAAAAGGTATTCTTCCATTTTTTTAAACCCATATTTTACAGATTTTATCATTTTAAAATAAAAATATGTTTAGTTGTAATTCTGGTATTTGAACTTAAAAAAAGAAAATGTTTGATTTACAATTTCTATTATGTTGATAAATTAGCTGTACTTTTTCAACATTTAAATTTTATGCTTTTCTTTAAAAGAGTTCAAATTAAGGATTCAGATATAAGGTTTAGTGAAATTTTACAAATTCTGCCATTTTAACAAGATACAAATATATTATAGCTAATAAATTAAACACACAACTAATTAAACCAATTAAATAAATAAACATTATACATTAAAATAATACACATATAACATTAAAATAAAAAGTAATAAATGTAATTTGATAATTTACAAATTCTTAATTAACTGATAATAAAAATTTAATTAAAGAGAGTTATTGCTCAAAATTAAAGAAAATTATGTCCCAGCTGGTTCCAGGCTAGGATAAAAGAGCATCCTTACTAAATCAAACTCTTGGAACATAAAGGAGTTAGGAAGTAACCTGAAAAATTTCTGAGAACCCATCAGAACAAAAACACAGAAGAAATAGAATTCACAAGACATTATAAAAGAGCTTTCACATCAAAGAGCACAATTTTAATTTACTTTTTCACAAGCTTTTCCAAAGAATAACAAGAAAAGAACTGTAGAGATTTTTGTTTACATACAGTAAGTAAGAGTAAATAAATTCAACAAGCAATTTGAATCAAAGATAATTTAGGGTAAAAAATTTTAACAAGGAAATTAGAGGTGATAAATTTTTACGATTTGATTTATAAAAAATCAAAAGGAAAAAAATTTAATAAATAAGAGAGCAATATTTTTTTTTTCTCCATATTTTGATATTGAGCATAATATACTTTCAAAATGAATTTTGTATAACATGCCATTTGAAGACTTTTGTTTCTCATAATTTTTTTAGAATTATATAAAAGAGCCACAATAATATCATGTAGATTTGTATAGAAAAAGAAAACCATTTATATTCTATTTCTCTCTTTGTTTGCCCATTTCCACATTTAAGAAAAATTACTTTTTTATATCATGATTGTGTTATCTAAGATAAAATTTCTTTTATGTATTACTTAAAAGAAATTTAAACTTTTAGTATTACTTAAATAAAAGTATTACTTAAGAGAAATTTTATATAGAGAGAATATGGAGAACTTAATTACTTAAGAAGCTTTGAAGAAATGCTTTTTCTCTTTAAATATTACTTAAAGATAAATTCATATTACTTACAGAGAAAAAGTATTACTTTTTATACTGAAGTTTTAGAATAAAAATTATAACACATTTGAAGAAAAAAAGTCATCAAATTAATTAAGAATGAAAAATAAAATGAATGAGGATTACAGAAAATAATCTGAAACAGCTTATCAAAATTTGATGACAGATGAATGAAATAAAATGAAACCGCAAAGCTGTTTAGTAACTTTCCATGAAAAAAATAATAGCAATTTTATTCTGATTTGGATTTACAGTGAAAAAGATAAATAAACAAGACATCCAACAGATTTACTTTGGCTTGTCATTGCCACTTAAAACTAAATTTTGTAAAACCCAAAAATTTCCAAAAAATAAATAAAGTCAAGACAATATTATTTATATTTTTAAAAAGGTATATTTAAGTCTTAGAACACTCAATAACAAATTTTTTTTGAACAAGAACAAATAATCAAATTATTTGATGATTAATATATTAAATTAGAAATGCAATTAAACACAAACTACTGACTGCAATACAATTTATCAACAATCAAATAATTTTCGTTAAATACACTAAAAGAAAAAGTTAACATATGAGTTTTGGTTACAATTCCATTATAACCATTACTATAAAATAATCGTTGAAACGGGAAAGAAAAAAATCGTAATTATTGTCTTAAATATTCCATTTGTATCCTACATAGTCTATAAAGCTTTATGTTTTTAGAAACTACTAAAAAACAGCATAAATATTTTACTTACATTTAGTAAATTTATTATTTACTACAAACTTATTTAAATGTCAATGTTTATTTCTGGTAGTAACTGCTTAACAATCGCTTTGATGACCAAGTTGAATGAATTTTTCATTCATTTAATTTTTTTTTCTCCGTACAAACTCTACCAAATATGGTGGCAAATTTTTCTGGTCATAGTGTGATGCGTTCTTGCTCCATTTTGGGGAATCCTTTCAGGAGTTATACCATCTGTGCATGAACTCTGGTTTCTGGATCCACTAATTTGAATTTGGAATTCATTTTGAAATAAGAAAAGTCTGTCCTTCTGAGTTTGTTTTATGGGCTCTCTAACACAAGTGAAATAGACCACAGAGCCATCACTCACATTTTCCTTGATGCATTATAGCAGGCACTTAACATCTATATTTGGAACTGCAACAAGGAAAGCATTCTTTGTCATGGTAAATTCTGCAAAAAACTCATTGTGGTGTGAAAATAATCCCAGCATTATTTTTCCTCTTGGTAAATAAACTCACCTATTTTGATGATATTGCTGGGTACCCCTATATTTTTCCACTTTTAGCTATTGCAATTTTTTCTAAAATTGCTCCAATCAATGACAGTGTACAACATAAATTCTTTTTCATTAAGTTCAATAGATGACAACTTTTAACAAATAAATATCCCTGGAGTGAAAGGGAGATGAGAATTCAGGAACAAATTGTCCTTTATTTCAATTTCTCTTTTGCATGTGTGACATCACCACTTTATTTTCTTCAATGGCTAAAATCATACTACACAGATTGGAACATTTTTGTTCTGAAGGAATAATTCCACATTGTTGAGAATATACCATCGAATCTACTTCATTATTTAAAAGAATGAAAATAAGCATAGTTACAATGAGGAATATCAAAAGTCAATTTTAAACAAAAATCTGCCACAAAATAATGAGTTACGATACTTACTGGCATTTACGATTTTTTCACTTCTTCGCAAGAAGCATTTTAGATTTTATTTAAGATTGTAGGGGTATAATGGAATATTACCAAATTTTGCACCAAGATTAATTTAGATTAAAATTGTTTTGTTTTTTTTTTAAATTGACATATATTGCTTGGAATATTTATGATTGCACTCATTTACATAACACATATCTTTGTTTCTTCACTAGCTTCAACCTTTCTGTATACACATTGTATTTTTTGAGTACTATATAAGTGAAATTGCAAGAATTTCTTAAAATAATTTTTGAACAAATTGTTTAGGGAGAAAATTGAACACAAAAGCTAATATTTATAATAATGATAATAATAAAATCATATCTGAATACACAAAATAACAGTTCCCTTAAATCTTGAGATTAACTGACAAAACAATGGGGTATGCACCAAAGTATGAAATAGCTGAATCTCAACAGTACTATGTGAAAAACTTATCAAAAAATAAAAACATCTGAAACAGAAAAATGTTAATTTTAAGAACATTGTCAAATTTATAAAAGTTCTAGTCATTTGCTACCTAAAAAATTAACCATTACAAACAATGGAAAACAACACTGCTTGACAGAATTACAAAAATGCAATAAGACAGTGTAGTCATGAAATGAACATATGAAATTGCTTAGTAAAACTTCTATCTAATGAACAAATTGAAAACTTACGATTATTTTATGTATTTTGACTTTTTAAATTAAAAGAACTGATCAACTGCATACTAACTAGAACTAGCTGCTAAAGATTTCCAAAATTCCTACTTAAAAATAATAAGTTTATTTATGGAAAATCAACCAAAGTAATCACTTTTTTTTTTCTGAGAGTAAATTTAAATTTTGAAAACTATAGTCATAAATACACTTTCACCTTTTTTTTTTTCAATTAAGGAAAGCATTTAACTATTACTTTCCACATAAAAGTACTTGACATAAGCCAGGCATCTACTTAATTTGGAGAATTAACATAATTTTCTTGTAGTTAATCTAAAATTTTTTTCCATTCTATTCTTGATGCTTTCAATCACTTAATCATCCAATATATTTTAAATGCACAAATTACGTCTGAATCCATACTTAAAAAAAGTCTTAAAATGAAATTTCAGGCATTATAGCATGTTTCTTTGTTGAGGTTTATGAATTATTATGAATGAGTAAATCTTCATTTAAATTGTCAAATAAATGTTCGAAGCTTTCATCAATCGCAGCGATTTCCTTAACAAAAGTTGCATATTGTTTTTCTTTTTCAGCAAAATCATTCCAAGCATGTACTGACAAATGTCAATTTTTTAAGATTTAAATTCATGATCCCTCCTTGCAAAAGTATCATATAATATTTGCAATTGAAGCTAAAAACATGAGTCGTATTAGGCTGGAAAAATTCTAAACTATTTGCCCAGGTGGGGTAAAAAACCTTCACAGTAATGCAGTTAATTATATAAATTTTAGAAGATTTACAAATCTCCAACGAAAATGCCAACCCTTGTTTTTAAACCATAAAATAAGACGAAAATATAATTAAATGATAAAAGCAAAAATGCATGAAAATCAGTCTGCAAAAAAGAGATTTTTTAAAAATTTAGTTAATAAATGGAAATTTAAATTATCATTGTATCAATGAGACTCTAAGACCAGTCACTTGTTTGTAAGGTCACAAATGTTCCTAAAAATAAATTTTCAATGTATATACATAAGGATTGGGAACCTTATAAAATACAATTTTTATACTGCTATGCACAGTATTTGATAGTAAGAATTCAACAGCAAAAAATTTATTTTCACAATCAATAAATTTATAAGATTATCCTCAAAATTCATTATGTCAAATTGAATTCAATTTCAGTTGGCTATAGTTTCAAATTTTAATTAGCTATAGTTTGAAAATATCAATTCTAAATAATAAGATAGTAATAACAGGATCATAGAAAATTTTTACTTTTTTGATATTTCAAAAAACTCCACCCATGTTTTAAGAAGTTTGGAACTACAAATATTTTCTGAGGTGTCCTTAAGGAATCATGAAATAACTTAACATTTTTTAAAATATAACCTATGATAACAACACTTAAAGCTACAGAATTACTTTTTGAATAATAGTTATTATAAGATAAAAATTCTTAAGAAAAAAATATATAAGTTTATTTTTAAAAGCTGAACATTAAAGATTTTTAAAAGAACATGAAAACCATTTAATATATAGTAAATTATTTAATTATTTTCTTTAAAAATGGTACTTACTAAAAAAGATTATATATATATATATATATATATATATATATATATATATATATA